>VYXG01011556.1:68623-79908 GCA_013397235.1 Lanius ludovicianus | reverse complement strand
AGGGATTTCATATATGACAGTTACAGTGTTAGATATAAACAACACAACCTGTACACTTAGTTAACTTGCATATTTGAAGTAGCCTTATTTGAATGCCTAGCCCTATTAGAAGTCAGGGAATGTAGTTGAAATCTCTGTCCATGAATCCCTATTTATGTACTTGCTATTTAACTGTGACTCACCAGTGTGAAATAAATAATTTCTAGAGGAGGAAAAAAGTCCAAGTTTCACCTTTCAGAAGTGAAAGCCCTAATCCCTATAGTACAGGGCCATGTATTCTTTTTCTAGCCATGTGTGGGGTTTTGGTCATTCTCCCAGAAGAGGGAGCATATATAGAAGCAGCTTACTGGGAATTGTACACAGGAAAGTTATTTCGTGACTAAGTGCTTCTGGTGTCGAGTAGTGGAAGAAAGGGTTTTAGGGAAAAAAACCAACTAATCTCTCTCTCTCTTTCTGTCCTTAGTCCCTTTACTGCATCTTACTCAAAATTCTAAACCTGCTTAACAGGGTGGGGTGATGGTCATTTGTAGGCTAGATGGGCTGGGAATTGCTTTGGGAAAAACTGTGCTTTTAAAAACCAAACTTGCACTTTGTGACTTGATCAGAGCTTTCTTGTGCTAATTTAAAGATAATAAAGAATTGTATAAAAAGTGATGAGTCTTATAATTTCATAGTGTGTTCATAAGGAAGAGGCAGCTCAAGGAGTGTAGAACCACATATATAACAGTAAGGAAGTGTTCCAAGCAGTAGTTTAGAGCTGCCACATGGTTCCCTTCAGTTCATGGGACAAGAAAATTGATCCAGTTCTGCAAAGGAAAGGAAGAGCTCAAAAGCCCTGTTTTATTCACATACTCTGACAAGAGGATCTACTAACCTTTAATCTTCTGTTGACAGAAGCCTGTTATTTTACATCTAAGGGCCCACTGAACAGAACAGGTTTGGTGAACTACAGACTACTGGTTTACAATCAAATTCCAAAATGATAAAAATTTTATTGGACTTTAGAAAGTTCTGTCACGTATTTTTAACAATATTTGACCCAGAATCATGCAGTAGGGAAACTTGGGACCTGTCACTTATTTCTGTTTATGTTTTCTAGCATAGAGCTATCATATTAATTGCCAGTATGAATTTGTTTGAAGTAGAAAATTTTCAGAGTGAAGAGCTGAGGTACTTTCGGTACACTCTTATCAAAGCACAAGTGATGCCACCTTTAAAGGAGGCTTGCTTCTATTCATAGAGCATTCATGTTTGCTCCTACCAAGGAAAAAGTTCCATTAGTGCTTTCATGGGAACAACATGTATGTTAATTTTAAATCCCAGCTAAAACATGCTAATACTTTTATTGTTGTAGTGAGGGGAATCCTTACAACAAGTATAAAACAGCAATGAACTTGGAAGGAAAGATGAAGCGATATATTTGCAGATGTTCAGGGATTATTTTATTCCTCCAGCCGCATGGCTGGAGTTCCCAGGCAGCCCCCAGTCATCGAGACCCTGCTCTCTCTCAGGCCCCGGGCACACCCAACCACCCAACCACGAACAGGTATGGGGCACATGTGACATGGGAGCAGGGACAGAGGCATTTTATGAAGCATTTCATTAAAAATATTAGAGCTTGGACACAAGGACTTCTCCATATGGCTGTCAAAGTAACTGTACCAGACTTACTCATGTCCTACACAAAGTCATACAGTCTGTGCCCAACAATTTTTAAGTGTTGGTCTCGTGCCTTCACACCCTAGCTGCTTCCTGTGTGGCTCACATAGCTGCTAACAGCAGGAGGAAGGTACCCCTTTCAATCCTTTCAGCAGGTTATAGAGGAAATCAACCATGAGCTGGCAGTCCAAGTAAAAAAGATCATATTCAAGAAGAAAGATCATCTCCCATTCTCTGAAGCACTGGCTACTCTTTGATGTAGCCCTTAAGCAAGGTAGCCAGGTACGTGCACTGTGTATGAATACATAATGGTTTTATGTTACGGCAGACAAGACAGGGAGTATGAGACACATCAGGATATTCCTCTGCAAATCTGAGACCACCAAGTATCACCAGACCTACTCAAAAGGCAATTTTTTCTGCAGCCAGGAGCTGCATCAGGTGTGTGTCTGTTACCCACCCTGTCCAAGTGCCCATCTCTGTCCCAGCTACCAAGCAAGCCAGCTGGGGCACCCCTAATGAGCCTCACCCTCCCAGCCTTCTCTCTGTAGCCCAGGCTGTTGCTCTTCCCTGTCCTGTATGCCATGCCACAGACTGATGGCAGAGTAACAGAGCTTTTGCTGCCAGAAATAACAAGTACTGGGCTATTTGTGTTTTTCTAGGATGCGTGGAGAGGACACAGATGGGTCATCAAAGCTGCAAGCTTTGTTCACCTTTGTGGCACCTTTTTTCAGAAAGATGAGGGGAGTGACAGGAAGCTTACTTGCCCAGCCGTTGTTTAAAACAACAAACCAACAAAAAACCCCACAACCAACTAAACTAAAAACCCTTTAGAAAAACGAAATGTTCAAATTACTGTTTTCTCAAAGCTTAAGTGTATTGTCAATAGCAGTGGTCACATTTCAAGTATATATCTCTCACAGCTACTCACTAAAATAACCAAAATAAAATTCATTTATTTCTTTTCAGGAGAGGAAACATCAAAGGCTCTGTTTGAAATGTGTTTAATGCCCTTTTAGTTGCATGTATAAGTTAGACTAATGTTCATTTTGAAAGAAAAAAAAAAAAACAAAATAATTTCTTCTCATTATGTATTAGCATCACACCAGTACAAGCATTTGATATTTTTATTGCCTCATGCACTGAGGTCTTCTGCAATAAAAATAAAATTAAGCTATCAGAAAAGACAAGAACATAATGAAATTGCAATGAACATATTATTTCATAGTATTACACTTGTAAAACTTTATTTCTGAACTCTTAAAATTATTTTTTCTCAACCCAATTCAATACAGGAAAGCTAAAACACAATCCTAGCTGATGGAAAAGAGGTTGTAGTACAAAGAATTCCATTCCAAGTAAATCAATGGAATAACAACATACCCAACTATGCTACCTATATATCAAATTTCTCTTCACAGATATTGTGTCCATGTTCTTCATAGTCTTCTCTAGTTACTATCATGTCTTCAAAATCATCATTTTCAGAAATGAGCTTCCCACCTTCCCAAGAATAAGTAATAGGGCTGGAAAATGAAGAAAGTTATTGTTACTCATCTATAAATTCATTTAAAATAGAAGTATGCAGCGATGATTTCCAAGACTTTTATTTAGCCATACCTATTTAAAACTATATTTTTAATTGCTAAATCAAACCATCCAGCTCCAGAGAAGTTATGATACAGAGATTGAAATTTTAGCAGAGCTAGCTGACTTGGTTTTTATAACAGGGCCTCTTTGAAGGCAGGCATGAAGAGGGAACAACATGGGTATGTCTTTGTATTTACTTTGCACAGATAATAATTCTTTAATAGTATTTAAAAATACTCCTTAACAATATTTAAAAGTAGATTTTTTTTTTGTGCATTCAAAATATACTTGTATTGTCTGCAGTCCTTCTGCAAAAATGTTACCCCTTCCTTATCCCTGAAGTGGCACATCAATAATGACATGACAGCATTCAGATGCTGAAAATTCTTCTAAGTAAAAGACTAAGCTCCAATCTTGCACACTTATATACCCACCTAATGACAATACAGTCTTATTTATCCGTTTACAATAAAAAGGCTAAAAACACTTCCTCAACTTCATTAGCTCAAAGAGCAAGGAGGTGATCTCTATTTGGTTTGTCTGAAAATACACTGATTTAAAACATTCTTCTTGCACAATTTTTGTTCACTTAATATTCAAATTAATGCCTTTACTCAATCTTTTTAATCAGCAGAAGGAACCCTACTTCATTGGTTTGTTCCACTAGAAAGATAAAGCCCCTTCTATTTAGGAGCTTAGAACTCACTTCTCTGGAAGAACAACGGAAACATCGTAGTCAGTTGGAGTTAGACATCGAACTTCAGAATAAACTCGATCTCTGAAGCCTGGAAAAAGGGTGTTTCCCCCAGTCAGAACGATGTTCTTGAAGAAATGAGGCTGCATTTCTGTGAAATAGTTAAGCAAATTGGTAGTTAGAGACTGAACATATAAAAAAAAGTTAAAGGTGGTGGTTTTTCCAATTTTGTTATGAATTGGAACGGAAGTAAGAAATATGCATACAAAAAAATTTATGATCATTTAATATACATATCAGTTAAACAGAAATATGAGAATGTGACAAATCACCCTGTGTTCTTCCTGATTTCAGAATTTGGCTTTGATTACTACTATTTTCTTATGTTGTCTATTAAATTTCATGTTTGCCAACACTATTCCCCTTTCAAAAGGGATTTTAAGCGACACAGGGTTTTTAAGAATACATTAATAGCCTAAATGCTGCCATGCTTACGTGGTATCATAAAACCTAAGGAAGACTTCTTTGTAACAGTAACAATAATTATATGTATATAATCTACAAAACTAAAGCTTTAGTATTACTTCTGCAAACAGCAGTCAGAAAGGTTTCATTCTTTGATGCTTAAATTACTGAATTTTGCTCAGTTTCACACCAAACCAAGCTATCACATTTCTCCTTCTCCCACCCCACCCTGTGCTTTTCAAAATACTTTCAGGATATACCTTCAGGTAAATTCTGAATAGAATAAACAATGGCTTCAGGAATTCCCATCTCTTGAATACCAATATCCGAAGGATGGAAAAGTATTTCTGGAACTGCAAATCTTTCATTTGTTAGGCGAAGTATTTGTTCACCAGTCTTGTATTTTCCACTTAACACCATCTCTTCCCTTGGCTAAAATAAAGACAAAAATAGTAACCACTGCTTAAGAAAAGAAATCACATCCTAGAATATTCAGCTAATCTATTCAATGTCCTGCAGAGGTAGGCAGTGTATGCTACATTGTCATATTATCTATCAGCAAATCTTTTAAGAATAATGCATACTCTGGCATTAAATCTGAAGCGACTTCGCTCTTACCAACTGCAGTTTTGTCCAAAGCAAAATAAAATTGGTATGCATGAGAGTGGTCTTAAAATACAGGACTGCTTTCAAAACTATGGCTAGGTCAGTAAATGAGATAAAACTGTTAATTTGTCTTCATTGGTACTTCAGGCTCTTCTATAACATGATTTTGAACCTTCAACCTATTAGGCTATTTAAATCTAATTGAGAGAAACTTAGAAAAACCAAAGCAGAGAAAACATTTCCTAACTTACTGTTAAAAAGCCCCCATAATGGTATGGGTAAGTTGTAGGACAGAGCACAAACAGACAAAGCAACTGTTGAATAATAGAACATAAAATGCTATGCTGGAAAAGCAGCATTTTGTTTTCATCCCAACTTACTAAGGAGAACCTTTTCCAATTAATGCATAGCACAGAAAGATGTTACAATACAGCATTAGAAAAAAGGGAGTATTTCTAACCTCTCCAATAGACTTGTGCAGGGGAACAGTCCCAAAAACTTCAAACCTATCATTACCTTGCAAAATCCCTTTTTGATTGTGCTGAAGTCTGGCAAAACATAATCTACCATTACAGTATTTTCCTCTCCTTTCAATCTGAAAAAGAATGTAAAATTCAACAGAAAAATAGGACAAGTTCTAAATTCCAACTATTTTATACTGACAAGACTTCTTTGATTTAACTGGAAAATTTTCTGATTAAAAGTATAGTTTTGTTTGTACAGGTTATTCAGAAGTACCAACTTTTACATTTAGCACCATTGTATACATACTTGGCAATGTCCATGTCTTTGTAAAAGTCCTGAGAAACATAACATACATCTTCTTTCACTTGATTAATTACATGCGTTTCATCCATAACATGTAGCTGCCTGTGAACAACAAAACCCAGAAGTTTGGTATTAATTAAGTGTTCCATTTCCTGTGCAGTTTTCCACTGGAATTGAGCAACCATTGTTTTCCAGCCACAGAAAGCTACTGTCTCAATATCTAAACTTGTATTCAATTTACAAAAGCATTCCTGGCCTACTGGAGCTTAATATTTTCCTGTATCACAGTTCAGTAAATGCATTAACCTGCATTTGCCCACTGTCTTGCTAACAAGCATAGCTGTACTCTGGCCATTAGCTCTCTTAGCAAGGACCTTTACCTAGATAAAGTTCCAAGCTAAAGGATCCTAATGAAAAGTTGATCCTACTGCATTTTTCTTGCGGTATTGATACAATCAGTCAGCAAACTGACTGATGATCTACTGAGACACCTCAGAAAATATGTTAAGAATTGTATAATTGTGAACACACAGGTAACCTCAGCAACTTCAAAAGCATTGGCACTTTGAAAAATAACAGCCTAATTCTTTAAAGGGTTTAAACTCTTCTTAATTGATCTTGATCTTAAGGTCAAGATGGTAGCTAGCATATTATAACAGACAAAAAATTCCCTTCTTCTTTTAACAGCAATTAATCTAAAATTCACAGAACCAGTAAGGATACCCCATATTCATTCCACGTTTCAGAGTGAAAATTAGCATGCTTTACCTGTAAGAGATTATCTCCTTTAGATGGTTGGTTAAGAGTTTTCCTCCAACATTAATCCTACAGAAAAAGAGTAACATGAGGAATTCTGTCATTATTAACTTCAGGCACAGTGAACAGTTTTCTAGAAAATATATTCTGCAGTATACCTGATAATTGCTTCTTTCTTCTTTTTACTTCTGCAATAAGGTACAATGTGGGTAAAAGAGTATCCGCTATCCACAATGATACAACACAGCTCAGATGGATTATCCCGGAAATACCTGTGTGCACTAAGAGCTCCAGCTGAAATACAAAAAAATTAATTCCATTTTTATATGAACATTTAGAATTTACAGTGATATGAAGGTGTACTTTCTTCATATTTTAAATGCGACAGACTTTCAAGACCTCAATACAAAATACTACAGCCAATGCCTGAATTCATTTTGACAGTGGATAAACTGCCCCATTTGATCTTGTTCAGGAATTACAGTCCATATTCAGTTTCCCCTAAAGTCCAAGCACACTGATCATGCTACAAACTTATCTAAAGGAATATCCTATGTCCAGTTATCTTTCAGAAGGTTGGTACTGTTATTTACACATTCCCTGTAAGATCATTTCAGAATTGTAACACTGCATTTTATTTGCTAACACATTAAAAAAACAAACAAAAAACCAATCCTACCCCCCAAAAGAATGGAAAGCTATCAAAGACTTCATGCAAATTTCTGGTAGATTTTTTTAAAATTCTGTCCCATTTCAAAATCGATCTGTTGTTTTTGTCATCCTTACACTCCTCAAATTTCCTGTAATTATATACCATGACACTCTTTAGAAAGTAGTACAAGAGTACAGCTGGAATTTATAAAAGAGATAATTTTAAAAATGTTTAATCTGCTTTTATTCAAGAGCCAGGAAGCAACTGAAGTAATTTTTTTACTATGTATATGTATGTGTGCATATGTGCTCATTTATTTAAAGGGTTATGTTTCAAAATACAAAAATGAAAACTGGAAGGAGATTTACTCACCATTTACTCTAAGAACTGCTTGAAATTGATATTCTTCAAATAGAATTTCATTCATAGATTCTTGTATTGAACTGAAGTTAAAATAAGGTTCGGTAATAATAATATTGGTATCTACGAAATCCACCTATGAAAAACACATTGTCATTGCATAAAACTTAGAAATTAATAATCTCTTACTACCTTTTGCAGTAGTGGAAGATCATGTAAATCTGAAGACATGATTACTACTTGCCATATCTGTTTGTAGAAGCTAAACTTAAAATGTTTTAGCTTTTTTAAAGGCTTCATGAGCAGTGATACAAATTTATCTAATTAATGGGTAAAAAACATAATAGAAAGGAACACTTTCATACATGTCCTGATTCTGTTCCCATCCTTACAAATTGTAATCCAATATTTTGAAGAGACATTACAAAGGAACACTACAATTCTAATTCAAGATACTTTACACTAATCCTGTCAACTACAGAAAGTCTCCTTGACAGCTCAGCACTTGCACCACAAAATTACTCATCTAATAACCAAAGTCCCATACAGTGAAGAACCTGTAATAAAGTTCCCAATGACCTCCACTGAGGCCAGCAAAAGATCCTGGACTTTCCACGTTTACCAGTATCTGAAACACTCCTTTACAGAGGACTTCACAGGGTTGCTTCAATCATAGCTGGATATGGCCCTAAAAATATTACCAGCCCTATCTCCCTCTAGTCTTCATTCATGAAGAATAATTAAAAAAAAAAAAACCTCCTTAAAACCATGACTACATTGAATGCAGTTCCAAAACTACAATGAAATTTATGTATCAAAAGCCAGAACTCTCTATTTTTGTGTACAGAGACTAAGCTAATTTGAGGCATTACTTTCATTCTCAGTATGTAGGTGTTAGAAAAAACCCAAGAATTTCCAGAGAACGTAACATTTTTAAAACAAAAAAAATTAAAGGAAAGTCTTAATACACTTCCTGTGCTAAATCCAGCTTGTGTGATATGAAAAATAAAGTATCAGATATTTATATATTATACCTTTAAGTTATTGATGGGTAGGAAATGGCTAGCCAAAGATGATTACTAAATGTGTATGTATTTTGGTCTACTGACCCACCTCATCCCTCTATTTTACATTAACTATTTCTTGATCTCTTAACTACATTGTATCTGTCTGTGATTGTTTTTTATTAACTTGAATTCTTAATTATATTGATAGGAACTTCTTATGTGAGCTGCACTCAGTAACAGTACACACTTACAAGACTAAAAAGTTTAAATATTTTTTAAATTCTACACCAGAACTCAAAAACGTTTGCAAAAACATAAATCCCTGTGATTTCTAATTGAAGGCATTTTCAAAGAGAACAGTAAGATCACCCACCCTACTTAATATTTGTTAATTCCATTAGTCAGTATTTAATCTACACAAAATATGTAATTAAGAAAAGGCTCTTACTTGATACATTTCTTTTCCAAAGAGATAATCCCAAACCTGTCTCTGAACATCCCAGTTCACCAAGTAACCCTGGAGGAATTTAGAAACAAATTTACACTATTTAGAAAAAATAAAATCATACTGAAAAAAAAAAAGTCGAACAACAAACAGACTGATAATATAAAAAATTTGAGAGGTAAAATGTCTAAATTTACATTTTTATGCTAAGGAGTAAACATTACATAGGATTAAGGTATGTTATAAATATTCCCCATTGATATGTTGATTACTGCACTACAAAACCAATTTACATTGTGTTTTCTGTATACATTATTCTTTTTATCAGAAGCTTGTCAGTCTTGCTCAGTGCCAGGAAAGGTTACGGAGCAGATTACCTGGAGTGCCATTACCCAGCATGTAGAGGACAAACAAGTGATAAGGTCCAGTCAGCACATGTTTATTAAAGCTTGACTAACTTGTTCTCCTTCTATGACAAGGTGACCCACTGAGTGAGGAGGGAATGGATGTGAATGTTGTCTACCTGGACTTTAGTAAAGTCAGTCAAGTCTTTGACACCATTTCCCACAGCATTCTCCTGGAGAAGCTGGTTGCTCATGCCTTGGATGGGTGAACTCTTTGCTAGGTAAAAGACTGGCTCAATGTCCAGGCCAGAGAGTGGTGGTGAATAGTGCTACATCCAGTTGGCATGCCGTCACCAGTGGTGTTCCCCAGGGCTCAGTACTGGGGTCCCTGTTATCAACAATCTGGACAAGGGGATTGGGTGTAACATCAGTAAGTTCACAGAAAGCACTAAGTTGGATAGGACTGTTCAGCTGCTGGAGGGTAGGAAAGCTCCGTAAAGATTGCTGGACAGGCTGGACTGATGGACTGAGGACAGTCTTATGATGTTCAGCAAGGCCAGGTGCTGTGTCCTGCACTTGGGTCACAACAACCCCATGCAGCACTATAGGTTTGGGCAGATTGGCTGGGAAGTTGCCCAGTGGGAAAGAACCTGACATTCCTGGTTGACAGCAGCTGAACACGAGCCAGGTGTGCTCAGATGGCCAAGAAGGCCAATGGTATCCTGGCCTGTATCAGCAATAGTGTGGCCAGCAGGACCAGGGCAGTGATTGTCCTCCTGTACTTGGCACTGGTGAGGCCACCCCTCGAAGGTGAGGCCACCCCTCGAATCCTACTTTCAGTTTTGGGTGCCTCACAATGAGAAAGACATTGAGGGACTGAAGCAAGTCCAGAGAAGGGCAACAGCTGGTGACAGGTTCAGAGAACAAATCCTGTAAGGATCATCTGAGGGAGGCTGTGTAGCCTGGAGAAAAGGAGGCTCAAAGTGGACCCTATCACACTCTACAGGCAACAAGTGACAGGACCAGAGGGAATGCCTCAAGTTGCACCGGAGAGTTTTAAATTGGAAGCATTTTCTCACCAACAGGGCTGTGGAGCACTTGGCACAGGCTGCCCAGGGAACTGGCTGAGTCACCACCCCTGCAGGTATTTAGAAGATGTGTAGATGGGACACTTAAGGACGTGGCTAAGTGACGGATTGGACAGTGCAGGGTTAACTGTTGAACTTGATGATCATAAAGGTCTTTTTCAACCTAAACAATTCGATGACTGTTGAACTTCACACTGCTGACTGATTCTTGTATGATACTACATACAACACTGCAGTTGGGACATACAGTATGAAAACTATTCCTTAGAACAATTTACATTTGACTGTAATGTTAAACTGAGGATATCTTACTTACTTTCTGAAAGGGAAGAATATAAAAAAGGCCAGAGGGATCCTTAATTTCATCCAGTTGATTTGCTGTAAAGGTTTTCAGGCGTGCAGTCTTTGACCTGAACTGACAGTTGGGAATAACGCTGGAAAAGATTGGGAAGTCTCCTATTAAACATGGTATGAGACACATTCACTTTCTTTACTCCACTTTCACAAACAGTGTACTTTCAATAATATTTTTGCTGCTGTACTTTGGCTTTAGTCCATTAACTGGACTCAGTTATGAGGCAAAGTTTTAATTTCTGACAACTCCAGTGCAGAGGAGACGCCTTTTGGAAAACCCACCACCACCCCCGCCTCCTCCACACACTGCGCTGAGCTGCAAGCACCGTCCCCTGCCGCCTGCACATTAAGAAGAGCGCCAGGGGTTCTCCTCCCACCCTGGCCGGTGGGGTACGGTGTGACACGGTATGACACAGTGCAACACGGCGGGACACGGTGCGACACGGCGGGACACGATGGGACTCAGCGGCACACGGTGCCACACGATGGGACTCAGT
>VYXG01011556.1:0-63002 GCA_013397235.1 Lanius ludovicianus | reverse complement strand
GGGGGCGAACCGCAGCCGCCCCGGTGCGCTGGCTGGCCGGGGCTGGGGCAGCTCGGCCTGTGTCCTTGCAGATCAGCTCGCCAATTCCGAGCTCTTGAGACACAGGTGAGGCCGAGCAACTAAAAGGTGCGCGCAGAGGGATGAAAATAAGTTCGTGGTTTTCTGGGTGACTGAAATAATGTCTGAGGTGCCTCGCGGCCTAAAACAAAACAAACAAGCCTACTGTGAATTTCTTAGCTGTCAATGTCGTGTGCTTGAAAGATGGAGAAATCGCAGAAAGTACACAGTCTGATTCATACAGTTTTAAAAAGCCACATCACGTTTCTCCCATTTTCTAAAGGGAGGCAAAAACCTGTTAGGCACTTGATCTGTCATAATACTGCGGCGTTGCTAATTCTTCAGAGCTTACTTTTATATCTTAAAAAAAATAACCTGAAATACTTCAGTTTTTTTAGTTATTTGTTTCCAAAATGTTTTATTCCACTTTTGTGTGGTATTTCTGAAAAGTGTTTATAGAGAAAAACAAAATGAAGTGGCAGATTGTCATTTGACTAATCTGTTGATGATGCACATGGAAAACATAATTCTCATTCCAAATCATTTGATAGCTATCTGCTAAATGTGATGTATGAAGCAGTAGTAGAATAATTTTTCTTCTCCGCCCTGCTCATGAGTTCTGTAGCAGGGAATGCTGATTAAGAAATCTTTTCTTTGCATGAAAATGACAGAGCACCGTGTGAATGGAAATGCATCGAGAAGATGTCATCAGGCTTGAGTCAGTTTTCTAATCAGCAGTGTGCTTGGCATAGCTAGATTTAGCAGCTTGTTCCCTATAGTGGTATATAGCAAGCTGTATGGAAAGTGAGGTGAACTCTAATGTCTGTGCTACAGGTTAACCCTAAAATGTGTCTGGGAACTAGGCATGAGTAAGATGAGTTGGTTTTTGTTTAGTTTTTAAAATGAACAGCTGAGATTAGACCTAAGTACTTTGTCATGTTGGTAAATTTGTGATTGCTCGCTTGTGTGTTGTGGTAATGTTTACTCAACAAGGCTCTGTCAAATGATCATGACACATTTTATCACTTCTGGAAAGCTTATGAGATGTATACAGTGATCTGAGGCTTGCAAGTTGAGCTTCATGTTCGTAATCCATACTATTCAAAGAGTGTGTTTGCTACCTAAAATATAGACAGTATTATTAAGCCTCTTGTTATGGGTATTCTTCATTACATGTTCAGATAATATCTTTACTTCCTGCAGAACAGGTGTTTCAGCGGCTGCAGAAGTTGGTTACTCAGGAAAACAGAATTCAAGTGACATGAGCTGCTTAAATTTCAGGACCTTGATTTTTCAACAAAAATTAAACCAGCATTATTTCAAGATTTTCTCTAATAAGTCTTGTAAGGATGTGATTAAGGAGCCAAATACATAAGGAATTTCCTGCAATAGAGAGTGCCAGAGGACATTTTCACTTTTACTACATTAGTTCCTGTTCTGCAGTTTTCATAGTTTCTTGAAACTGCTGCCTGTTTGTCATCTTCAGCAAAGCAGGTATTAGTGGCAGGATTCAAATTTATTGGAAGAAATCCATAAATAATAAAGCAATAGTGGAACAAATTACCCTCTAACCTCGACTTATTTTAATTTCTGATTATTTCATTACCCTTTATGTTTGAACAAAATATGAGCTTGTACCTTAAATTACAGAGACCTACTTTGATTTTTTGCCACAAACAATGGAACAATTGAGGTTGGAAGGGATCTTTAGCTTTCATTTTGCCCA
This sequence comes from Lanius ludovicianus, assembly GCA_013397235.1. Lineage (NCBI taxonomy): Eukaryota > Metazoa > Chordata > Aves > Passeriformes > Laniidae > Lanius > Lanius ludovicianus. Next base: position 61,219 of record VYXG01011556.1, on the reverse strand, counting down.
GCTCATTGATTTGTCAATGTTTGCCATGAAGATTGCTGCAATAGTTGTTAATCATGTGTTGGCAATTTTCTGCTGTTTTTACTATCAAGGTACTGTACTTGCAAATATGAAAGTGTTGTGTCATTCAGCAGTGCAATTTCCATTTAGCAGTTCACAGTGCTTTTATTAGATGAACTGATAATGGGCACTGGTTTGAAGAAGCCTTGTCATTCTACATTTGTTAAACAGCAAAAATTTTACAAAGATATGAGTCTTTAAGTTCTGAGAACAGGAAGATGACCCAAACTGCATTTTGAAATTACTTTTTACCTTTGTAAAGGGTTTTTCTTACTGCTCTGTTACAGTTTAAGAGCAGTGAAGGTAAGAAAGCTTGTTTTGTTAAATTTGTAGCAAGTCTGTATCTTGTGTCAGGATGCGGTGATGAGTTTTTTGCTTTTTCAGTCTTTTAAAATTTTTAAAAATGTCCTTTATCTTCAACATGCATTGTTCTTTCCCAAGGCTGTGGTAGAAAATGAGAAGCAGGGAAGGGGTAGGAACAAAATATATGTGGTTTTGTTGTGCTTCAGATGATGTGGTGCTTGGTGTAGGGTACTAAACTAAATCTATCAACTAAACTGAAGAGATGAGTTTGTCATTTGGAGGCTTGAATTTTTGTCAGCTCCATATATGTTAGGTGTGGTTTTGTTGAATACAAGTGATGTCTTTATTCATAGTAAATGTGCCCTAAAATGAAACAAGTTTCTGGATAATGGCATCATCCTTTACAGAAGTGGGAAAGAGAAACCATCCCCGGGAGAAGTCTTCTCTGTAGTGTTGGGAGCACTTACTGTGAAGATCCTCACCATTGAACTGAAACTTGTGTTGAATCTTCATTTGTGCTGTTACGTATTTTCAGTGGGTGAGAGATTTCTTGTTGAACAGCACCTTTTATTGTAAGATTTATTTTTTTTTCAGTGCTCTGCTATGGTGATAGATATCCTTCAGCATTCCTTCTTTTTTCTCAGACTTTGTGGACAAGTGTATGAAACAATGGTGTTAAAGATCTCCAATCGGCATCTAGATTGCCCTGAGCCACTGTGGTGTTACTGTGATACTGTCTCTGGTTGTAAGGGGATCATCTCCATGGCAGGGGTTGCAGTCTTGGGTTGTTGGGATGGGAGGTACAGGCAGAGATCAGGTATTACTGACACAGACTTGTATAAGGTTGTTATCAGGTGTTTTTTAGTTTTGGCTTTTAGTATCATTGAAATTCCCTTTCTAGTTAATGAGCAGTCTGAATCTTCTGTGTATGATCCATGTCCTTCTGTGAAAAACAGTTTTGTTTATCAAGGAATGTATAAGAAGCATGAAGGCAGGCTTGTAAACTTTGGCTCTCTGTTAAGTGGCCACACTGAATATGACAGTCTTCACCTCAATTGACATTAACTCTTTACATTTATCAATTATAAGACATAGTTCAACTTAAAAAGTTAGTTTGTATCTAACTCGGTATTTTCCACAAAGAAAACAGGAAGAGGTTTTAAAGTGTTTGATATGGCAGAAATTGTTTTCAGTTGTGTCATTAGTTAATGTTCTGCATGAACTTAGACCTTGGCTTTTGCTCATCTGATTCAATAGATGTGAACATAGTGAGATTTCAGTAGAAGAAAATTGCAGTGAGTTTTTTGACAATTGTTTTCAACTCATAGCTGGGAAGTCATTCTAAAGCTCATATGAAAAATAGTTGTACAAAGAATAGCATACTAATTGTATGGGTATCAGGAATCAGTTGGTCCTGATATAAATAATGATATCCTACATCACCTGGTACAACTTCACTGATACATCTCCTACCAAAATATTTGCCCTGCATATTGACCTGCTTTTATGCCAGTCAGACATGCCTGATTGGTCAGGAATGTTGCCTTCTCAGAACATCTGAGGTGACTCCTTTTAGAATAAAGCCATATAACACCTTTGTTTGGCTAGAATGGGCTGTTTCCTTCCTGTAAGTAAATGACCAAAATTGTTTGGATGAACTTTGAAAATTCTGCTGGTAGCAAAATAAGTAGGTTTTTGCTTATTTTGTGTATTCCACTTCTGTGTCACTTCAGTTTTGTGAAAGTTAGCCAATTCCTTTAGCCAGCCAAAGAACACAAAGTGTGTACTTCTCCGCTTCTCTCTTTGCTTGTACTAATTTTGCAGAGTGTATTCTATGTGACTGACTTTATTGGCTTGTATATTATGTGAGAAAATTGCAAAACACAATGTAGACATAACAATCTCTGTTGTTCTGATTGAGTCTGTATTGAATCTGAATGCTTGCAGAAAGTGTTAGCAGTAAGTCTGTCTTAAACGCTGGTCCTGATGAAAGAATAAGCCTAAAAAAAACCACAGGTAGTAAAGCAGAACTGCTTGAGACAGCAGAAAAGGAGGAGAAAGAGCAATTTAAAGTTTGACTGTAATCCTGTATTTCTTGAATTTCCTTATGTTTGAAAATCAATACTTTTAGTATTTATGTGGAGGCTTCATGCCAACAATTTCTTCTATGTGAATGTGTTGATGGTGTTATGATGAGCAAAAGGAATCAATAAATGCTTTTTTAAAGAGAATTAAAAAACTTTCACTTTCTTCTGTTTTTGTTCGTAGCTTCATGCATCATATTACATTTTAAGATTCTGTAACAAAACATCTTCCAAAATCCAAACTAAAATTGCTGTGGTGCTTTATGAAATTATATAGATTTTTTGGAGGTAAAGAAGCAATAATGTATTTTCTGGTAAAATTCTTAATCATTACATTGTAGCGGGTTCAGTTTGTAACCAGGCATAGGCTTTTTTTCCTCTCCCTCCTCTCAGGCTCAGTTTAAAGGCATAGAAAGGTACAAATTAATTTCTGGGCATAGAGCAGTGATAGGGGATACGCATCATAAAGTCACCCCAAGAAAACATTTATTAAGATTTGTTATTAAATCTTGTTTTACATCTCAGAAAGATCTCTTAAGCTTTCAGTAGCATTTGGGTTAATGAAATAAACTCACAGAATTTGACTTCTCCATTTCCGTTTGTTTTATGTTATTTTTTCAAATGTATTATAAATCTAAATGCTAATTCTACAGACGTTTTATTTGTACAAATAAAGTTCTGCTGAAGCTTTGTTGAAGTCAGACAACTCTTGTGCATACATAATAAAAACTAATACATTTGCACAATCAAGAGGAATTAATCAGCAGCATTTTAGTTGTATGTGATCATTTTCTTTAAAGAATTCTCAGAATAGTTTTACTAATAAGTTTCACAATGAAAATGATCTTTTAAGATCACTGTGTTCAAGTATCTGACACACTAGTATGAAGTATTCCTTGTGAAAAATGGATATTTAAATAAAACCTGTGAGGAATAAAATTGTCTCTTAGAGATAAAGTGATTAGGGAGTATGTGAGAATCAAAACTAGCCCACAGTTACATTTTTTTTAAAATTTGTTATTTCTCCTGCTAAAGCTTTGGTGTTTTGAGGTTTGGGGTTTTTTTTAATATCAAAGCAGAATAAAAGTCTGTGCTAAATAATTTGAAGAATGAGAGGTGCTTTTTAAAGTGTCTTGTTTTATTTTTTCTTTTTTCTACAAGCAGATTGGATGAAGGAGATCAGGCAATTTCAGATGAGACATTTATGGAATGATAAAGGCTTGCATGAAGTGGTTCATTTCACAGTTTTTTTTGCAAATAGTGAGAATAATTTCTAACAATTTTCTTGTCACTTGGGTTTGGCCATTTGCACAACAACCCAGGTTTCTCCATCCAGTAACTCCTGTACTTTGTGTGGAGCTGGTGCTAACCACAGTTCAGATATCTTCATTATCTGCTTTTTTGATGAGAAAAAACAGGAGAGGAAAGAGCTCCATCTGGGCTGTGCCTTTTAATTCTTCCAGCCTCCCCCAGATGGATGTGTGAGCCTTGCTGGAAGAAGAATGTCCCCAGCACAGATTTTGTGGCAGCTCTGCCATGCATCTTTACCACATAGCTTGAGAATACCAGAGTTTTTTTTTTCCTCAGAGACACTTGCTTCTGTCTCCCAAGGAAGCAACACTTGGATCCAGCTGCCCAGGAATCTGAAAGTTACGTGGTTGCCTGCATCTGGAACAGTTTTCATGTTGTAGTTTCTTCCATTGCTGGGGGTCTGGAGACCTGAGAAAAATAATAATTTGTAATCATGTTAGTGATAAATCTCTTAAATGCTGTTCACATATCCCAACAAACTGCCTACCAAGGTCACTGTCCAAATGTTTGGGTTTTATTGCACCCAAAAGGGAAAAAAGTGTAGGAATTAGTTATATTTAAGCTGAGGCATCTCTTTGAAGTGAGGACAGTTAGCTGAGAATTTTTTTTTTTGAGGAGCTTATTGTACTAAAATTTCATTGCCTGCAAAATCAGACTTTCAAACGTGTGCAGGTCTTTGTAGCACCACCCCAACCACACAAACAAATCCAGAAGTCCCATTCCCCCACATCTCTAGAGTCAGGTTTCTTTAGTGTGAATTTTGAATAGCTGAGGTTGAGACACTGTAAATAGGAACAAATAATGTGGGTTGAGAAATCTCCGGCTAGGCAAAACAAAACCGAAGAGTTGTCTCCCATTTAAAAATAAAATAAAACTCTCTTATGCTGCATCTTTGGGCTATCTTCCTTTTCATCTTCCAAATATCCTGAGTATCTCTTAAACCACTTGGCTACATTATAAAGATCTTTTCTGCATGATTAAAATTTTCTTCTTAAGCTGCTCGTTTAAACAGGACTGCAGTATTGTAGCATTAGACAGCAAGGGATACTCTCATGGGGGTCTACTGTTTTACACAGCTCTGTTTCCTTTTGAATTCTGAAGTGTCATGATGTGTAACAAGCTGTTGTAACTGCAGTTATCTTCAGCTAAAACTCTCTTACATTATTGTATCACTCCTTTTTCCCTTTGAACTTGATCCTTTGTGTGTCCCCTGTGTCCCGTTCCCTGCAGTGATCCCAGCTGGCTCTGGTGGAGATTGGTTTGCTGTGAATATCCTTACTACCAAAATGAGTACCAGAAGCTTCTCAGAAGCCATGGCAACTGACCACTTGCTTTCACCAGGAATAGGGGCCTTATGTCTGAATACCTTGCCCTCAGGTAACTTCCCCTCTCTGGCCTTTCTAGAGTACATGTAAGAGGTGGTAGGTATTTATATAAATGTAGGAATGAAGTGTGCTCTGTAAAATGTGACTTGGGTTTCCACTCCGTTTCTTTTTGTAATTTAAAATTCTGCGAAAGATAATAGTTTGCTGTGCATCTGTGTGTTTAGGCTTCTTTGGGGTTTTTGTAAGTCCCGAACTAAGTTTGCAAATCTGGTTTGTGAACTAGATCAGCAATCCCATTATAAACATACCTTTATGTGTACTTTCTAAATGTAATCTGGGTATTTTCTGATATCTTTAGGCTATGTGACATTTACTGTTTATCATTTGCATCTACTTAATTCCTTTTCATAACTTATGTGTATGTATTGATATATTTGAAGGATCTGTCACCTCTTTACCCAATTTACAGAAGAAAATGACTGATTTTATTTATTTTTTAAATTAGAAGGGTTCTTATAGTTAATATCTTACCAAAAGATCTTACTATGTTGTGAAATCTGATCAGTTAGCATTAAAAAGATATCTGCTAATGTCATATAAATAAATGATGCAGTTTCCAAAGCAGGTGTTGTTATTCTTTTACACTGTATCATTATTTCTTGATTTTAAATTTCTAAAATTATTTTTCATCAAATGGCTTTTTTTTTTTTTTTTTTTTGCATTAGGTACAGAATGTTGTATTTTAAGTAGAATTTAATAGTTATCAAGTATAAGCAAATTGAGGAGGTTTTTTTGCTCCCTGCAGTGGAGAAGTCACATATACATTGCCACATATGTTTGATATATTCAGGATTTTATGTTATCTTGTACTCAACATATCATTGAGGCCTGACATGTATAGGATTGTCATGTTTAAATAAAGTTCTTTGGGTTTAATCATATTGGCCATTTCTCTGCTTGATGTGAAAAAATGCATGGAATAGAAAAGCTAATATAGTCTGTATGAGGTTTTATCACAAATGAAAGATAAATTTCTTTAGCAATATTTTGCTTGTAAGATGATTATCATTCATGCAGTACAAGCTCCTCATTTATGCACAGTGCTTGACTGTGTCTGCACAGATCTGCTTCATGACACATAATTCGATAATAACCACTGGTGACAGCAGCTGTCTCAGTTCTGTCTGTACCCAAAAAGCAGGCAATACAGCTTTTCTAAACAGAAAGAAAATAATTTCCTATATGTGTTATTACAGAATTAACTAGGGGAAGCATTATGTACTGTCAAGAGACTTGGTGGGGATGTCAGTATTTGAGAAGTATGAAATGGGTCTTGAAGTGAATAGGAGTGTACTAAGATGTCTTAGGAAGTCCCTTAAGTCCATGCTAAAGTCCTTCTGTGTTATGATGAAATGGAAGCAGTTATATGGAAAGTGTCAGCAAAGCAGATGTATTATTCAGGGCTCCTACGATGGGATGAAAAAGGGGGTGGTGTGACTCTGCACTGGATGTATTACACAAAAACGTGTTGCCAGTTGAACCAGGTCCTAATTAGTGATTTCCTTGGAAAGGAAGATCTGTCTTTAGACTATGATAAGTCAAAAAGCATGGTGAGTGACAGGTGCTTGAGGTCCTGTATGGTAGCCTGAAAAGTCCCACCTGAAGCTGTAGCATTGTAGGTAGTATTTTGGACTTGTCCAGTGTGCTTTAACTCATGGCCAGCCTGAGAGCAGTATCTCTAGGCTAGGTGTGTAAACAATGGAATTCCCTGTCCTGCTCCAGAGAGGTGGGCCATGAGCACCTTCACAAAGTGCTCTGCAGTAGGTGATGCAGATCCTCTCCATGCTGGACATCCAACAGGACATGGAGGGTTCTCCATCTTGAAATCAGACACCAAATACACATCTGCATGAATGACAATTCTGCAGATGTTCAAGGTGAAATTAGATAAAGCATGTAGGCAATGGTGTGGAGTGGCCACAATACCAATAGGTAAAGGGGTGATACCTTTCTTGTGTAGAAATTGGTGTTGGGGGGTGTAAGAAGGTGCCACTTGGTTGTCACAGAGAGCGAGGGGTGTACTTGAAAGATCTGGTGACAGGTGTAGCTGCTGCAGTTGGTGTTGTCATTTTGGAGTCCCCCATGATTCCCTGTTGGTTGCAGAACGAGGGATGGTAACCCTTGCAGTTCAGCTGCTGTTAGGGACTTCTTGGGAGAAAACTGCATGCTATTTAGGAATACATGTAGGACACAGCATTGCTGGCACTGATGACTTCTGGATACAAACTGGAGGAAAAGCCTCTCACACCACCAAAGATGCCTGCACTCTAGACTTTTGTATTGATCACCCACTGGCTCACAGTGGTGGTATTTTACAGTGCTCTTATGACAATGCTCTTCTGGTGCAGAATATGAGGGTACCATTGTTTGTGGGAGGAATTTTTTTTCCAGAAATATTAAAATCTATCCTTACTAATGCTTATTTTCAACTTAATGTACTGTTAATAAATAAAGAACTAAAGTGTTTTACGTGTCAGAGTAGGTCTAGTCAATCCTATTATGTTGTAAACATAGAAGGTGTTACATGTCCCCAAAAATCCTTCCACAACTGCCTTAATTTTTAAATTTTTTAAATTCTTTAGTGCTTTTGATTTTGGTACTGTAGTCTAGTCTGATGCTTTCATGGACATTAAAATGTTTTGCAATTAGTGTTTCCTTTTACTTACTTTGAAAGTTTTCCTTTTAGTTTCATGTATGTTTTTGTTCCCATATTAAGGTAAATGAGCATCCAATTAACTTTTCATGCTAAAGAAATGACACTAATTATTATTTCTATAATAAAAATTATAAATTTTAGTTTATAAAATCAGTATTTTCAGAAAAGAAAGTAGTGTCCAAGATGAAGACATTCCATATTTTGTGGTGATATTTAGTACTTCTTCCCATTCATTTTTTTATACTGATGCCTTAAGATTTTGACCTTTGTGTTTTTCAGATCCTGTACTGCTTAGAGTGTAACTCTGAAGTTTCTTGTAGCCTGTAGTTTCTACTCTGTCGGGCTGGGTAGCCATAACAAAGCCTCTCCGGGCCTGCACTCCAAGGACACCCAGGCTGTCCTAGGCAAAAAGTATAAACCAAAAGAGCCTCAAAGGTGGGGGGGCAAATGGAGAGGAAATTACATCATTATGCTAACCTCTAAAACTGAGAAGAACTTGTGATCTGTCATCCATCTTGGGGTCTATTTTGGCAATAGCTTGTGGGTCTCAGGGGGTACCTGGAAGGCCTTTCAGTAAATACCTATTTTATTCTTTTAACTCCTGTCCAGTCTGTTTCTAGGAGGCATCAATACACAAGAGTACTTTAACCTTAATGTATCTCAGGCAATTTTTCATCAATTGTCTTATCTTCCCTCTTTATTCCTTTAAAATCCATCTTTCACTTGGAACCCAGTAGTTTCCATGAATTATATTTTCAAATCTTGAGTATCTTGCATCAGCAATGAGTCAGCTATTGCTACAAAGCCATTTGCTGCTGTCTTGGGTACCTCAGATGGACAGTTTTCTGTGGACCTGATGAATGTGACTTGTATGCTACCTGTCAGCTCAGACTGCAGAGCTAAAAGTTTTTTACTCTTAACCTTACATAAAGCACAACTAATGATTTCTTGCTAGGTAAATTACTACTTTAGTACACTTTGCTAAAATTAAAGCGTCCCTAGGACAGCCAGGATTCACTCAAAGGTTTTTGGTACTGTGCAGTTTACCAGCTTTTTCTAGGGCATTACTAAATATATTCAGTGCTTTAGGCTTTCTATATATCCTTTGGGCAGTGAGATATATGATATTGTTGTTCTTGCAGCCTTCTGATCAATACTAACCTTAAGTCTTTACTGTTATATTAATTTTTATAGGATTTTTTGTGATGCTTTTTGGTTGAAATTTTTTGTAGTACCAAGAGAAGATATCAGTTGCCTGATTCTAATCTTGTTTCTTAGGTCTGAAGGATTGAAATTGACGTCTTTTACAGAAGTTTGTTCTTTTAAATTTGGGGTTTTTTTCCCCTGGCCTATCACGTCCTTTAATTTTCCTTTAACTAATTTTCCTTAGTTCCTTTTTCAGTACGGGTCAATCACTTGTTGCATCTATAGAGACTGTCTTTAGTCAGTCTGTCATTCACTTAATGGCAGCTTGATCTTTAACCATGTGTGACGATAGTGGGTCTCGCCTTTTCTGTCCTGTCATACTTGGATCAAAATGGAATGCTACCGAGAACTCTTCTGAATGTCATTGTGCTTAATGTTGCTGGTATGTAGAGCTGTATTTTAATCTAGGGAGTCTTTTTCTTGTATAGGACTTGCTGCCATCTAAATAGATCTAATAATTTTGATACTTAGGACTTAAATAATGAAGATCTGCCACAGGAAAAAGTACAGCAATGCTCCTGAACTCAGAATTTACATGTGATGTTTTTTCCCTAAGACACTGATACTTCTTTTTGCTTCAGCAAAGGAAATATGTGAGAGGAAATCATTATGTTGCCTGCAGCATGCTATTTTCTGTAACTTTTTTTTTTCTCACTTAAAGCTGGGGGGAGATTTAGATTTATTTTTTTTCCTGACCAGTCAAGTTATTGAAAATCAGCTATGGTTTGTGGTGTTACTCTGGATGAGAGGAACTCAATTATAACAGGATGCACTGTTGATCCTAATACTTCTGTTTCTGGGGCAGATTTGACAGAGAGTTAGTTGTATTCCTCTTCTACTTGAAGTCTTAAAATTTGAAGTGGTATAGTGAGAGGATTGATAGTAGACCTCCTTCACTCTGTTACTTAGAGTCATGGGAAGCAAGCATTTTCCTGAGAAACTCAATTGAAAAAGACCATTTTTGTTGTTTCAGAAATTGTGTAATGTTGTTTAGTGATCAAATAACATGGTTCAGCCAGGTGAAACAGTAAAAAAAAAACAAAAAACAAAAAAACAAACAGTGATCTTCGTGTTCCATGTTCCATTTCTGCTATTCTGTTATTGATCCAGTTGCCAGTGGTTAGTAGGTCATGCTTCCCTTTTTCAGAGCCTGTTGTTTAAGCAGTTTGAGTTCATAACAAAAAGATAAGCAAAACCTGTAGCACATACTATGATTTAATAGTTTGTTATGATTAGAGCATACATTTAGAATCTTATCGCTGAGGAAATTTTATTTAAAAAGCAGGGAAGGCACATGGTATAGCTGGGGAAAGCGGTTGTATATTAAGGAGATGTGCAAAACAGCTGAGAATCTGTGTCCAAATGTGATCCAGACTTCTGTTATTTCTCTATTAAATCCAGAGGTTGGAGTTTCTGTTGTCAAACTTGACAAGGCATCTGGTATTTGCTCCAAACCTTTGGGGATTGCTGCTCTAGGCTTCCTATGATCTGTGGCTTTCATTATACAAACTATGAGCTTGTGACTTCAGAAAAAGTGTTTTCCCATCTTCTCTACCTGTTATTGGGGTTTCTTTGTTTCTGTTTTCAACTTCTTGGCCATCTTCTCTGCCAGCATGGTGGAGTGCTCCATGCAGAGCTCCAAGCCTGTGGTGTTACAAATAAACCTTTAGAAAATAAATATTTTAGGTAAGGAAATAAATGCATCTTTTACGTAAGTTTTGAATTATTTTAGAGGGAAAGATCTGAAAGAACTGTTGTGATCCTAACAAAATACATTGTTTGTAACTTACTCCTCTTTGATTCTTAATATTCCACTGTTACTGTACAGTCTTTTTTACACTTTTCATTAAACTCTTAGTCTGCACTTTGTAAGTTAAAGTTGAACCATCTATCTGTGACTGCATAGCAAGATTTAGTGCATGTATGTGTAGATGTACCCAAAGGAGCTATGGCAGGCTACTTGTGATATTGATAAATACATATTTCTGGATTCTTGCATTTTAACTGTAAATATTTTACAGCATTATTCAACTTATAAAATTCCATATTAAAACTGTATTGAAATCCATACTATCACATGGTAATTCAAACCTCAGATATGTTTTGAGAAGGGAAGTGTAGTTTGTGAAATTGAAACTCAATCTGTGAAAACAGTTTTGCTAAGAATATCGTGTGCTATTAGTAAACCAAGTCTGTATTGCATCAGTAAAAGTGATGTCTTACTGACACAGCAAAACAAGGTAACAGAAAGCTCCAGTGAACTCAACCATGACCTTTTTTTCTGTTCCTCTTGTCCTTGTCTTTTACTTTTCTCTGTCCTGCTTTAATTATTTCATGTACTGAGTAGTGGATATTAACAATTGGTCTGTGCCCTGGAAAAGGAGCATGAGTCAGAAGTTCATGGGATATTGTGCAGAGAAATGGCCTTGTATGTTGAGACCTCTGCTCCCAGTTTGACGAAGTTTTTAAGAAGTAATTAACTCATTCTAAGGAATGAACATCAGGGTAAAAAACAAATGGCAAGCTGGCAGGGGGGCTTTTTGCATGTGCCTGGTCAGAGAAAAGAATGTGTGTGTATCATGAGCTCAGGCCCATTGTTCTGAGTAGTTACATGAAAAGCTCATAGAAAATTTTAATTCGTTTTGCCCTGTCAGGAATTTCTAATCATGAAACATGAAACATCATGACACAACCGAAGGTTTCTAATTATTTTGTATTCAGAATTACATGGTCCTAACTTTATGAGAATTAACCTCTCTGTTTTACATTAAAATATATGATAAATATGATAGTCTAATAAGTTCTTGAAGTTTAAGCAATTAAGCATTCTGGGTTACAGTGCTAAGAATCACAGAAGTTTTTTAGATGCAGAGATAACTTGCCAACCTCTAAAGCCATGCTGCCTCCTTAGATTTTGCCTAGCAATAAATATTAGAAAAAGTCTCCAACTCCAGAATATTTAGACTTCTGATTTAAAAATAAAATTAAGAATTAATTGTATCAAATATTAAATTACAGATTGTATTTGAGTAACAATTTTTTCAGTGATGATTATACCAGCTTCTTGGCAAATTCACTGGAACTTGCAGTAGACACACAATAGTGTATCTGTGGCACATCTGCTCCCCGAGTCTTGGTTGGTTGAGTGTGAAGCACACCAGAAAGAAAAGACAAAGCCCTCTGGCTCAGTGGGGGTATCCTGGTCTGATGTCCATGGGATCCTACAGCAATACCATTTGGAGACTTGTAGTTACCCGGGGAACTTTTTTAGTTTTTAATTCGAAATGCTGCTGTTCTTGTAGTTTCTTGTAATAAAATTCAAAAAGCTTTTGATCTTCTTTTAATTTTATGCACAAAGATCAGAATTCTTAAAAATTCTGACTAGCAGATATGTGACTGTAAGGCTAGCTGCCCAAATAGGCCAACTTCTTTTTTTTTTAATGTTTTAACTTAGGGGCCACTGTATAAAATGAAAAGGTTTTCCTATTATATTAAGTGGCATGGAATGGTTCTAAAGTGCTGAAATTATCCTACAGACAAACAGAAGTATATTCTATGGAACAGCTGAATTCAGCAGGAGCAGAGAATTGGCACAGGTAAGTAAAGTGTTGGCATCCTCAGTGGAAAATTGATGCTGGACAAAGCAGAGGGATAAAGCAGATGTGGTTGTTGTGTATTGCAAAGTTGCTAAGGGTTTTGGAGAAACGCCACAGTCTCCTCAGCATCCAGTTGTGGAAGTGGAATGAAAACACTTGCTATTCGAGGTGCCTATACCTGAAATACCTTCTCACAGCTCACCTGTGGAGACTTTCCTTCTGTGACTCTTGGCATAAAGGGTACAGTCTTAACATGTGGAGCTCCGCTTATGTCTGTCTGTTCTGAATGAAGCAGCCCTTAAAACGTTTTTCCTTTCACTGACTGCAGGAGAGGAAATAAATTCAAAGCAACACTCTTGGAAGAATTTAAAAAAATACATATATAGAAAAGTGATGGTCCTTATTGAATTTTTTCCCAGTCCTTTTGTTCCCTGTTGGGAGAGACTGGCTTCTATTTTGTTTGTTTGAAGGAAATTGAAAGTAACTCAAAATTGGCTTTGCTGTTGCCATTTTCCTCCTTAATGGTAATTTGGTATCTTTCTTGCTTTGACATTTGAAAACCTCTTTCTGTAGATGTTTCACTGTGATATGTCTGCACTTGTGACCAGGATAATGCTTAGATCTGTCTCCAAGCTGAGAGGCATTTCTGGTGTGGCTGAGCAGCAGGGAACTCTGAGGGGGACTTCTTTCACAGAGCACAAGTCTCAGGAGACTTGTGTGTGTGTGTGTGTGTGTGATGGCAGAATGTTTTTGTGTTTGCTGTGTAAATGTGACTTTAAAATAACACCACTTTGTAATTCTTATGGTGACCCTTATCTAGAAAGTCAAGAGTGAGAGGTACTACCATATAACTGAAAACACTCAGTGGCTGCTTTTATTCTTCTAGGAATTTTGTATAACCTGAGCCAGATGAGACTTTGCAATGGTTTCTGAGATAGGAAGTTTTATATTTTGCAGTTACTGATAGGTTGTTTTAATGAGGCAGGTTATTTAGCTCTTCCCGTTATTCGTTCTTGTTGAAAGGAAGAAAAAAGGGTAACCAGAAAACAAAATAATTCAGGTCCTTTAGTCCCCTCATAATGTTTCTAAACAGAGCATTTAGAAGTGCATTAGTTGCCAAGGAAGATATGTTTATCAATAGTCTCATCTCAATGTATTTTTAGTAGTGAAATTATTAAACTATATTATTCACAGATTAAATCTCACTGCTTGTGGATAATTTATGCCTCGTAAGCAATACAGTAACAACTGCAGCACTTCTGTCATAAGAAACATGTCTAGTATTATTTGCAAATACATAATGCTGGCATTTTGTTAGGCTACGTAAATGCATTTCCAAAGCTAACCATCCCAGGAATGGAGTAAGGCAGTTGGACTCAGAAAATGCCTGCTCTGTTTCAAGCTCTACCTGGAAACTGTTAAGAGGAAAAGCTTGCTGACCTCCTTCATCTTCTTCCACCATCTCCCCTAGTATCAGACTTAATGAGGACTTTGTAGTTCAGTTAGAAGTTGGTTTCTTGAATAGAAAGAAAATGCTGGAATTGCACCTCCTGGGACATTGCTTTTGGGTGATGTTCCGTCTTTGAGTACAGACGAATCTCTTTGCCTGGAGAATAGCAGCACTGGGAAATTTTGGTGGGAAAAGCCCCAAAGCATAATGCTAGCAGCCGTATATTCTACTAATCTTGTAAAACTAGATGCAATTCATGAGCAGAAACAATTTTTCATGGCAGATTGAAGGTGTAGTTAAGTATAGCCTGTTCTAGCTTGGGGCAGATTTAATGCTACAGCTGTTGGTCTGAAGAACCTATGGTGGAGAACCCATGGGCTCTGTTGTGTTGTCTCACAAGGATGTGAACCATTTGATACAGTCACACAGATTGTTCCATTGTATCAGCAGATTCACATGCCTTTGAAATATAAATAAATTTATATGTACTCTTTTAAATAGTTACACTTTTTACCACATGGACATTTATATTGAGCTTTCAAGTTTTCATCCAATATTTTATAAACCTCATACTGCTATGTGTGTGTGTGTGTATTTCTAATTTGTCATTAAATTCTATGAGTAAATCTAATTGTTAATCTTTTTTTATTTAAAGATTTTTAACTAAATATATACAAAGGTACTGCTTATGACTGTAATTTTAGGGGTTTGGAATTTTTTTCTCATTTTGAAAAATTGAGGAAGAGTGAAATAGATTCATTTCTACTTTATATAGTTTAAAATAAATCAAGAGTTTAAGTAAAGGATCATTGGTTACTCTGGATAATGCAAAAATTAGAAGATATCTCACAATATATTTTTGTTTATGTATTTATAAATTGAGCTAATGAGATGAAAAAAAAAAATAGAGGGACAGATCAATTCCACTGTATCATTTCTTTGCAGGGTGAAATTTATCTAAGAACCTAAGATGATTTCTTCACGCCCAGACCATTGCTTTAAGTTGAACTGTCCCTGATATGCAGGAGAGCTTTGATTGCTTTATATGTATTTACTCAAGGTGTGCTTGTTTTTAGGTTCACCAAAAATCTCTCACCTGACAAGATCAACCTGAGCACGTTAAAGGGGGAAGGTCAGCTGACCAATTTAGAGCTGGATCAAGAGGTACTTCAGAACATGCTGGATCTTCCAACATGGCTGGCTATAAACAAGGTGTTTTGTAATAAAGCATCCATTAGGGTGAGTAATTTATTATGCTGGAATGGTAATTAACTAAATCGTTCTTCTTTTCCTTCTGTCTCTGTAAACTTTCAAGCAACTTCTTATTAATAGGAAATTGAGATAAGTGCTTGATAAAATTTTAAAGAGCAACAAAGATGTTATCGGCAATAATTTCTTCATAATTTTTGTTTCTCATGTGATGACATAAAATACATCTGGAAATGATGAAAATAAGAGAGATTCGTTTTAATTTTTGGTTTTTTCTTTCTGAGTAGAACTTACTCCTGCATGTTTTGAAAATGAGGTAGAAGTAAAAGTTTGTATTTGTCCATGGTAATTAGTCTATCATATCTATTTATAATTCTTTTTTTGTATATTCTCTCTTTACTCATCTTTGTTTGTTGCTTTCCCTCTTGTTCTGTTCCCATTTCCAGAAAATACCTTTCTGAGGATTTGGATCTCTGTGGGGAATGTGGAAACACAATAAATCTAGTAGATACTGCCTTTATGGTCATTGTGGCTGCTAATAACTGAAACAATGTATATAATCTGTTCCACTTTATACTAATGTGGGATTAAGAAATGAAGGATGGCTTGTTCTTGACTGAAATTACAGTGTGGTCAAACATTGGCACCTCCTCAGTCTTTTGGTGGGATTTGTTTATGGTTTTTTGGTGGTTTTTAATTTGCTTTTGTTTCCCCCGATGGGAGATTGTTCTGATTTTTCTGAATGCAGTGAACTTGATGGGTTTTTTTGCAGGCATCCAGTCAGTTGTAGATCAACAAAGGCAGTGTAGATTTTCTTTCCTTTTAAAGGAAAGAATGTGTAAGGCAGTGATGCTTTTTCTGATGTTTGACAACTCACTGTTAAAGAGACAGATTCTACTTTGCTCCCCTATTTTTCTGCTCAGTGATAAGCAGATTTTGAAGTTCAGCGTTTTTAACATCTAGTGTGTGCATAAAGTTACTATATGGCATTTTCAGATGAACTTAATATTTCGAAAGTAATATTGTGCTGAGTTCAGAAGTTAGAAATATAATTTGTATGCCTGAAACACATTCTGTGTGTTTTGTTTTACTGTATTTTTAATATTTAATTTGCTTTAGAATACTGTTTTCTCTTGCAGATACCATGGACAAAATTGAAAACACATCCCATCTCTTTGGTGAGTTCTGAAATAAACTCTGAAATATACTGTGTGTAGCAGAATCTATATCAAATATTTATATAGTTCTCTTGACGTGATTCTAGAAATAACTGAAGCATAACAGGCCTTTACTAAATATCCTCTGGGTAGCAGCATATCAAGGCAAAATGCCTTAATGTTTTCTGTGGTAGGTTTGTTTTCTTAATCTGTGGCTTTGGTGTAATCACTGTAATGTCTGACCATTAGCTCATTTCTGTCAAGTCTTTAGTCATTACATGTTAATTTGGGTTTACCTGAAGGATAGTTATTTGTACAATTAACCCCTTCTATGAGTTCCTGCCTCTCTTTTTCTGTCTTTTTTGGGGTCTTTTCAATTCTATGTCTGTACTCTACACAGTGATCTCAGCTATAGCAGGTTTGACACACATAGCATTTATAGGGTTTTTGTAACCACCTAGGATTCAGCCTGGATATAAATAGGAGGTAAAATGCATAGATAGGACTCAACTACAATTAGAAGTAATGTTAATTCTTGCATTAGCTTTCCTTTGTACTTTCATTTGAAATATACTAACAATTGTGGTAGCACTAGGATTAATTTATTTGACGATGAGTAAACTTCCTTAATTGTGTTTGCTTAAGAGTGAACATTCCTTATGTTTCCCAGTCTTGCAGTGAATGTGCTTGTAATTCCTTCGTTCTGAATCAGACTTGGGAAAGACACGTTGTTTTAAATAATTGATGCATTTGCTGGTGACCCAGTTGTAATGTACTAATATCTGTACTGCTTCTTCCTGACACCCAGAACTTCAAGTCTGGTAACGCTGAGGTGGGATGAGTCAACCTCTTGGCTGTGAGATGCAACTTCCAAATTGGGAAATTGGTTTAAGCTGTGCTATTCTTAAACATGGCACACTTTGACCTAAGGTAGCAAGGTGCTGTTTGCTTTGCTCCTACTGAACTTACATTAGCACTCTTTGAGGCTAAGATAACTATGAAGGTAACCTTTTTTACATAAATGTTTCCTTGAACAAGTGCATTAAATTGGTAACAAAAGTTCACTTTTCAATGGTAGATTGCACAACAGCCTTTTTGATTTCTAAAGGAAAGTGAATTCAGTGGCCCAAGTGCCAAGCTTCAGCCCTTCATTACATCACTGAATTTCTGGTATTTTGGCAGAGACAGGGGAGGGGGCATATTTTTGCTACTGAGAGTTTAGTTAAGTTGGAATAGCATCCTCTCTTTGCACAGCTTATTGGGTAACTAGAACCCACTTGTCAAAGGCCAAAGGGCCTTTCATTGGGCTAAGTTGCCCTGTGTGAGAATCAGTCTGTTAACATAGTGATACATATTGTTATCTTTGCTCACAACCCAATTCTGGTTTTGTATGATAAACAAGAGAGTTTTGAAGAGTTATTTTGGGCCCCAAGGATGATACACAGCAGGTTGTACTCTATCCAAGTACAGTAGTTGTCAGTGAGAAAAGACATAGATCTGCATCCAGTATTCTTCATTACCTCTTATTTATATTGTGCAATCTCCTTGAATCACTGTCCTACTGGTCTCTGCACTAGTCATGTAATAAAGGGAATCCTTAAAAGAGTGGTCAAACATACAAAAATGTTAGGATAACTCGGAGAAATCTTGGCTTCCCTTCACTGTCCTCAAACTAAGGGTTTGGGTTTTTCTTGTTTTTTTTTCTTCTGTTGTTTTTTTTCACGGCAAGATAATCATTGAGAGAGCTGAAAAAATAATTTTAAAATGTCCAGTTTACTGTTAACAGCTATTGCTTCCCTGTAAGCATCAAAATACAGTGAAGTATAAATAAATCCAGAGTCAACAGTTCATTGATTTTTTTGGTTGTAGTCAGGTTTTCATGGATAAGAGTGGCACAGAAAAATGTGGAGCAAGCAGATTATGATGACAGGCATGGTTAATACAATATGATAATAGTCTAGTAGCTAGGGCAGGTTGAATCATGAAAAATCTAAAATTGAGGACAAAGGGATTTTTGGTGTTTGTCTGACCTAAATGGAGGAATTTTGAAGGGGTGGTAGAAAGTTACAATTAGTTACAATTAGACAGGGACAAAATCTTAACCACTCTGCTTTGAATCAGGTTGCATTAAGTGTTTTCATTGGAAGAACAGCCATATAGAAAGAAAATTCAGATAACTACACATTAAAGCATGTCCATTTTGAAATGCGATTTTTGAAAATGTATGTGTTGGCTAAGTAATATTCAGAGATCAAGAATTTAGTGATAAAATATTTGACTAGGGGTGTGTGGTAGAACTCGAAAAATTTTTAAAAAAATGAAAAAAGTTAAAAAGATAATTCTAGTTACAAAAGTTTATGGAAAAATTGACACAGTAAGAAATTTTTAATGTATATTTCAGGAAAAGTTCTCAAGTGACCTTTTTTTGTTTGTGTTTTTATTCTTCATATGTTATCTATGTACTTTGTTACGTCTTAAGTCTCCAATTTTTTTTGTTTTGTTTTGTTTTTCAAGTCCTTGGATAAAGTTGTAATGGAAATGAGCACATGTGAAGAGCCACGTGCCCCCAATGGACCCTCTCCTATAGCAACTGCATCTGGGCAGAGGTCAGTGATGGTACTTACATGTAATTGGTCAAAAAAGGTTTTGAAGTGAATGAAACAGATTGGCTGCAAATTTTCAGAAGTATATAGGGTTGTGGGTTGCCATTCCCATCTCCTCCAAAATTTTATTTTATTGCTTGTATGTAAAGTAGTGTAGTGGTAATGGAACTATCCAGACCCAAGCCTGGAGAGAACATGTGAACTAGGTATGGAGCTTTCAAGATATGTTTCCTGTGGGTGTAACTACTATGTCAGATATTTACTGAGTTTAATTGATATTAAATTTTTATAAAATTAATGATATCTTGCCTTCATCCTTTTTGGAAAATATATTTAATGTTCATGTGGGTTTAACAAATTTTTATTTTACATTTATTTTGTCTAAAGAGTTTTAAGTGCTATTTGTGAGTGCAGTGTTTTAAAGTTGCGTTTTCTTAGTTGTATCAGCCAGTTCTTACTGAGAGATTTCATGCACACTGTGTAGACCAAAACCTAAACAATTTGGTGAGGCAGTTCAGGATTATATCAGTGATTTTCATCTCCACACCCCCAATTATTTCCTTTACATGGACATAATATGTTTTTCAGTGGTCACAGGGACCTATGTACAGAGAAATAAATTTGATGATACAATTGCTTTTCTTGTTTTAACTTCTGTGCAATGTGTAGTATTCCATGGGTCTCTGTGTCTCCTAAGTTACCGTTTGAAAATCTGTGCCATAGAGATTTTTGTGTAGAATGGAAGTTGTAAAAAGGAAAGGAATGACAAACCACACAAATTGTTCTTTTAAAAGAAGCAGAAAAAACCAAGAAAACAAAAGGGCAAAAATTTTTAGATGTTAAAATAATATTTAATATTCAATTTTTCAGTCACTAATTTAAAACATTCAGAATGTATAAGATTCCTATTAAAAATTATTTGCAACTGCCTAATCTTTTTAGTACTGGAATGCATGTTGATTTCCTGTGGAAGAGTAACTGCCATTTGGGATGCCTTTCTTTATAGAATGAAGTAAAGCAAATACTTTATACTATTTTGAATACATGAAAGTTTTTAATAGACAAAATCTATTTTTAATGGACAAAATAATTCGGCTTTCAGAGATAAATACTAACCAGACTGGAATTGTCAAATAATTAATTTGACATTAATTGTTCCTCATCTACGCATAAAGAAGAGTAAGATTTCTGTGTAATGATGTAGACTGCTATTTTTATATATGTATAATAACGTGTAATACATACATCCATATAATTTAACATGGAAGGATTGTGTTAACTGTTATACTTTGTGTCAATTGATCTTGGTCAAATATATGTTCTTTACATAGAGATTAGGATCACAGAGTGAAAGTTATTGTAAACTACAAGTATATTGAGCAAAAGCTGCTAACTGTAGAGTACATTAGTAACTTCATTTATTTTAACATTTGTTTCATTATTAATTTCATCTGTTTAATTTTGTGCCCTTTCACTCGGTTTATATTTAATATGTTGGAATTTCACTTTTTAGTGAATATGGCTTTGCTGAAAAAGTGGTAGAAGGCATTTCAGTTTCTGTGAACTCCATTATAATAAGGATTGGTGCAAAAGCCTTTAATGCTTCATTTGAACTTTCCCAGCTGAGAATATATAGTGTAAATGCAAACTGGGAACATGCTGACCTTAGATTTACCAGAATACAAGAAGCTCAACGTGGAGAGGTAAATAATACTTTTTACTAACTTTTTTACCTTCTTTTTGTGGTGAAGGAGGAAGTTGAATTGCAACCTGTTACAGTGTAGAGAATATGCCATTACTGGGAATGGAGACACTCTGTGTTCAGTAATTTCAGTTGTCCTCTAGGAGCACAGATAAGCAAAAATAGTGGATGCAAGTCAGATCAAATGGCCAATGTGGATGCTCAGGCAAAAACAAAGACCAGGGCAAGCAGGTGTATGGATTTCCTCTTACGTTCTCCAAGCTTGTAACTATTTTAAAATGCAAACTGAGCCAGACTTGAAGACTACTGAAAGAACAATGAATGGTATATTAAATATGGAAGGATAAGAAGTTTTGCTGGTTTTGTTGTTGTTATTGTTAGTAGTAGTAATAATAGTAACAACAACAAAAATTATATTTTAAACGTTTTAACTGGTTATTTATTTGCTTGTGAGGGTCTGCCTGATAAGGATTTTCTTTTTCTAAAGCAGTTTCAAATGAATTTTAGTTGAGTTCTTGTGCAATTATTTTCTTGGAATACCTAAATCCTAGGTATATATAAAAAAGTAATAGCAGTAAAGTGTATGTGTTTCTACTGTCTGAGAGAATAGCACATGGAAATGGTAGTTTGATGTACACCATTCACTTGCCTTCTCCCAGGTAACCAAAGTAAAATATATACTGAGTGCAAGGATGATTCTAAATATTGTATTCAAGGAGGCTTATTTTAGCATCATACATCTGGCCTTGGATAAAGGGGTGTTTTAAGTTTTGCCCATGAATGCCTATTTAGAGGTGATCATTCTGAAACAAACAGAGCTTACTCGGAGTTAAGGAGTGTTGTAGTTGATTTTTATATAGGGAAAGAAACCCCAAGAGAATATCAGTTAAAAATACCACAAAAGTAAGGAGTTCAAAACTATTTTTCTGACAGTTTTCCTTTCCTGCAGTTTATCTGTGTGCTGATGCTCTCATGTTAATGAATTCTAAATGGGAAGAATTAAAGTTTGACTAGATGAAGTTTTTTATTAGCAGATCTTTTGATTTTGTGGGTTTTAGGAAGAATTTGATTCTGAACAGTTGACCTGTACATTACAGAACTTTCCTTGGGGGAGTGTTCCTTTTAGTGCAATGAATACCAGAAAAAAATTTCTAGAAATTACAGAGAATGATTTGTTAGCAGCAAATTGCATGAAAAGGTGGAAAACCAAAACCAGTGCTGTCCTTTGAAGATAACATGTGCTGAACAATATTGTTAGGGTGGAATCATTTAGCTTTGCACTTTAGCTGCATTCTTAATGTGTTAAAGAATCACCTTAGAATTCTCTTAGAAGCTTTTGAACACGCTGCATCTCCTGTATGAGGAGGATAGGTACTCTGCTCTTCTGCAAATAGTGTTTCAGGATGCTTTGCACTGTACTTTCCATCTCTCTCATTTGACTGAGTGTGCCTCCTTTCCAGACAGATTGGGTATGTTTTACTTAAGTCTCTGCTTATGTTCTCAGGACATGTGCTGTAAGGTTTTCACACTGACAAGAGGAGAATGGCAGGTGAAGAATAAGACACATACCAAACAAATTCTTCCTTCTTGCT
Source organism: Lanius ludovicianus (assembly GCA_013397235.1). Classification (NCBI taxonomy): domain Eukaryota; kingdom Metazoa; phylum Chordata; class Aves; order Passeriformes; family Laniidae; genus Lanius; species Lanius ludovicianus. Next base: position 38,908 of record VYXG01011556.1, on the reverse strand, counting down.
CTTTGCTCACGACTGATCTTTGTTTCTTCAGAGGGTAATCATAGAATCATGGAATTACTAAGGTTGGAAAAGACCTCCAAGATCACTGAGTCCAACTTTTGACCAAATGTCACCATGCCCATTAAACCATGGCACTAAGTGCTGTGTCCAGGCATTTCTTGAACATCTGCATGGATGGTAACTCCATCACTTCCCTGGGCAGCCTATTCCAGTGCTTAACGACCCTTCTGGTGAAAAAATTCTTGCTGATGTCCCTATCCCAACCTCCCCTGGTGCTGCTTGAGGCCATTTCCTCTTGTTCTGTTGTTAGTTTTGTCTCCTGCCTGGGAGAAGAGATTGTCCCCCATCTTGCTGCAGTCTCCTTTCAGGTGGTTGTAGAGAGCAATAAGGTCACTTCTGAGCCTTCTTTTCTCCAGGCTAAACATGCCCATCTCCCTCAGATGCTCCTCATAAGACTTGTGCTCCAGAGCCTTCACCTTCTGTATCATGCTCCAGCCACCTCCATGTCTGTCTTGAAGTGGTGGGCCCAGAACTGAACAGTCACTCTGCATCTGGCCTGTGGTGCTGCCTGCGGTTGTTGTGACCCAAGTGCAGGACCTGGCCCTTGGCCTTGTTGAACATCATAAAATTGCCCTTGGCTCATCAATTTAAACTGTCCAGATCCCTCTTCAGCACCTTACTACCCTCCAGCAGATCAACACTCTTCCAGCTTAATGTTGACTGTGAAATTACTGAGGGAACTTGATCCCATCATCCAAATAATGTAGGAAGGAGTTTTTGGTAAACTAGAATTACTGTTTTTTTCCTACTGATGTCCTGTTCATTTGATGTTCTCCATGATGTTCCTGCTGGACCATCACTCATTTTTCCATATTTGATTTTCAGTGTCCAGCTGTACTTGATGATCTTGTATAATTATTCTAACATTTGCTTGCTGTGTCTTCTAGAAATCCATGTAGTGGATTCAGAGCTTTGTATTTACATGGCATGCAGTGTGCTCAGTGTTTAACTTTCTCTTTTAATTGAAATAACTCCAAATAACACTCCAAAAATGTTTCTTATCCTGTAGCTTTGCTTCCCTCCCTGCTCTTTTCTTTTTTAACATTTTGAAACTAAACTACACAATCTTTTTCTTCCTCTCCCAAAAGCAACCTTGTATGCAATAGTTGTGACCTTTTTTTTCTTCTGAGTATTTTAAATGCTGCGTGTTACCTCAGCCTGCTCTGAAGTAGCTTAATGTTTCTGTGGCAAGCAGGGTGAGGGCTTTACTTCCTTTACTTCCAGCTGTAGAGTGGAGTAAGAAGTGAGTTGTAATTGTTCTGTTTGTATGGCTCATGTGAGTTTGTGTGTACACGTGGACAGGGTTGGGTGCAAGTAAACTGTCATATTGCATCAAGGTGTTTATCTCTTTTTGTCTGTCTTTAAAGGTTTTGACTTTTAAAGAAATCAACTGGCAGATGATCAGAATAGAAGCTGATGCAATCCAGAGTTCTAAGCATGAAATCATGAGTGCTCCAGTTCGACTGATTACCAACCAATCAAAAATTAGGGTCACGCTTAAAAGAAGGGTAAGTTTGAAAAGTTTGAAATCTTATTTTATTTTTAAATTTGTGATTCATGCTCTTAATGCATACATGCACATAGTAAAGATTTTAAATTTAGGCCATATTGAATGATGAATTCCCTGAACTAAATTTATAATAACACGTAACTGGTAAGACCTTAGAGATTACAAGAAATAGGCAGATTTTGAAAATGACAACCTTATACAGGTCCTATTAATAAAATGGTTTAATCTGCAGAGCTTTGTTTATGATGATGCTTGTTAATTTATCTCTCTAGATTCAGGTAATATCTACACTACTTATATTTGAAGAAATGCAGCAGTTTAATATCTGGTGCATGCCAAATACATGGAGTGAGGCGTAAATATACTGTGTCTTGGGTGCTTCTCAGGTTATGAGAGAAATAAAATTTAAAATAAAAAATGTTTCTTACTGCTTTTTGCATTCAGCTTTTCTTTACCCCATTTATTTAATATAAGAAATTTAAGTACTTAGTTCAACTTCTTTAAATTTTTATTTTACAGTTAAAAGACTGTAATGTTGTGGCATCCAAACTGGTTCTGATCCTGGATGATTTACTGTGGGTTTTGACTGATTCTCAATTGAAAGCCATGGTGCAGTATGCCAAATCTCTTAGTGAAGCCATAGAGAAATCAGCAGAACAGAGGAAAAGCTTGGCTTCTGAAACAGCCCAGGTATGAGAATTGATTGTCTCCCTGGATCATTATCGTATGTTCCACAATAGAACACGGTGTGGTTATTTGTGTCAGTTTATTTTAGAGAATGTTCAGTTACTCATTTTCATTCAGCTGTACATCTTAAATTACACTGGGAATGAATTGAAGTATAAAATAGTCTTTATTTTGCAAAAAATTGTGTGTTGATGCTAATTGCAGAAAATAAAAGAAGTTTTCTTTCTTTATCTATGTACAGAGTGTTTTGATTCCTGTATTTACTTAACTGTTTATTGACTGTTTAGTAAATTTGTTCTCCATATATTTTCTAATTATGAATTTAAATAATTAAGACACAATAAGGTAAACTTAATGTGTGGGTAGATATGCTTACCATAATGATTTAAAGTGCTTGTCCAATTTGTTCTCATGGTACTGAAAAAATAGCTTTTATTAAGAGCTTACCTTCATGTAGTTTTCACTGGAATATATAGTGAGAAACAATTCTGCTTTCAATATATTTTTGCTGGCACATTTGTGCTGTTGATGCCGCATATAAATCTTGGTGTTCTTCAGCACACAGAGCAGGCTAGACCAGCTGGGCTTTGTGAGTGTTGAGGGGAGGCACCTCTTCTTGTCTGAAGAAGCAGGACAAGTACACTAATAAAAAGATAATGCTGTGAAATATAACATGATTTATTACTGTAGAGTCAGTTGTAGAGAATCTCTTAGATTAAAGCTAGTGTACTGTAATGGAGAGTTCAGTTCTTGTGCTGGTTGGTCCTTATGCCTTACAATGTGGGGTGAAGGTCTAGCTACAGAATCTGATGGGTACCTGCTGTTGAGCAGGGAGGGTCCGATCCTTCGGTGCCCTGTGCTTGCATCTCACCTGTTCCCTGATACTGGCACCGACTTGTGTTTGACTCTATTGTGATGTAGCTTGAGGAGCTAAATTTGCAGAAAGGAGCCCACTGTTGGTTTAATTCCCTGAACAGCTGGCAACAAAAGTTAAAAAAAATACCAGTGCTGCAAGTGACAGGAGTGTAAGGAAGTGTAAGGAACAGGGAGAATGGGAGAAGCACTGGCAGTGCAGTGACACACGTCCATTCACTCAACTTAGCTTTATTCTAAAACAGTACACTTAAATCTCAGTAATGATCCAAGGGGGAATGCATGTCATGCAGATTTTTCCTTGTTTCAAAGGCCTGTTTTGTGTCAGTGAACTGATACTTATGCTTTAAAGAAACAATAAACATTATAAATTGATGTGACTAAATATTTTTTCAGAGCTCTGCCCCTGCACCCAGCTCCCAGCAGGTGAAAGCGCACCAGACAACAGCAGCACCTGATCAAAACGATGCAATAGTAAAATTGTTTAATGATTTTGATGTTAAAGAAACTTCTTATCACTTAGTAATTTCACATTTGGACCTACATATATGTGATGATATCCATTCTAAAGAAAAAGGTAATTTTTTTTTTAAAAGTAACATGTCTGTGAATCATAATCATCTTTAGGAGATATTTCGAGGAATACAATCATCAGACAATAATAATACAATAAAGTCAAGAGACTTTAGTTTAGAGGAACAGTCAGAATTGTCTCCAGTGTCTGTGAACACATGTAAAATTATTTAGGTGGCTCTGTCAGAAAAACATTTCATTATTAAATGTAATTGTTTTAGAATAAGTGCAAAAACTAAGATTGCTAGTAGCTTCTTTGCTTTTCTGTCTTCTAGGAACTGATTCTGTCAGTCTGATTGTTACTGCTGTTTTGTTTTTTTTTTTCTTTTATAAGTTAACTGCAGTATGAAGAATGCACTGGCAACATTTCTGTGGCTTGAAGGGGTCACTATAAAATCTGCTTCTGTAATACTCATAAATATAGACTAATAAAAGAGCAGTCCTCTTTGTGTTACTAATTTATACAATTTGGTAGGATCTGCACCACATGGAAAGAATGGAACAAGTATTCTTGGACCTTAAAATTTTGTGTGTGAATATCTTACTGTTCTTTTTAACAAAAGCCTGTTGCATGTAGTCACATTTAGAATCAGGAATAAAAGAAGACAAATTAAGGTGCTTTTTTCATGCCTTTTAAAAGTGATCATAGGAGAGTGACATATTGGTGTATATCCAAGGAGCTGACTAGTCACGGAAAAATTTATGGAAACATACAAGGTTTGCTGAAGAAGAGTATGAAAAACTTAGGGTTTAACAAATGGATTTCCCTGATTAGGGAAGACACTTTCAGAGCAGCAGAGCATGAGGTTCACTGGCTAGAGGCATATTTCCTTCCATGTAGTATATGTACTGCAGCTGGAATTTATCACTCCTGGTGAGATCTTTTATTGGTCCTTTATTTTTGGCCATGGAGTTTAAATTCAACAGTGGAAAAAGTCAGAAGAGAAGATTCTCAGAAGATCTCTTCCCTGCAGTATTTGTCAAATAAAATTACATTATATAGAATTTTGAAAGTAAATGTTGACTTCAATGACTGATCATAATCATATATTCTGTGTAAAAAGTTTTGTTTCAGAAAAACTGCAGTAATGTATTTTCAAAGTGTTGTCTTTTTAATAACACTGAAAAAAGTATGCAATTTGTAAATAGTGACTGAGTACATAATTCTCCAAGCTAATCTTTAGGAGCCACTGAAGACTATCTGAATGAAGATTTTGAGGGAAGATAATGAGGTTGTAAGTAGAGACAGTAAAGGGAGGAAAGCAGTAGCTGTTAGATGTTTAAAGGATTGCAGCAACATAGAACTAACATGCTAAATGCAATATCTGCAGAGACAAGCATTGTTTTGTTTTACAGACCCAAACAGACGTGTTACAGGAGGGGCCATGCAGCTTTCCTTCAGCTATTTAACAGTGGACTATTATCCATTTCACAAAGCAGGTATGAAAGCAAGCATTTTATGAATTACCTGTGCTTGAATGCTAAAAACATTTGTGTGTATATGTGTACAGCTTAGATGATCGTGCTCAAACCATTTGAAATGCACCTTTTTACTTCCTTCTATATCCAAAAACAAACAACAAAAGCAACAATCTGGGAACCAATTTAATTTCTGCAAATGAGCTGTTGTAGGCCAAATGCTTTTCACTGTTTTGTTTGGTCCTCTGACATGAAGAGAATTTTGTGTTGACAGAGGAAGGCAGTATTGCATATTGAGAATTTAGTTACTGGATATTTGCGAGAATCAAAATGCTAGATTTTTTTCATATATAGAAGTCTGTCAATTTTATGTCCATTTCCAATCAGTGTTTTGTTTATTTTATTTTTTTGAATAAGAATTTCAGTGTGTAGAGGTTCAATTGTGTAGACTTTTGTTAAGAAATGTTATTAAAAAATGTTAGCAATTTCCCAAGAAGTGTTTCTTACAAGTAAAGCATTTAGCATAAGTAATCTCTAGTAGAAAATTCTAAAAAAATTAGAAAAGACAGGATACATTACAATGCATGTGACAAGAAAAAGGATCTGATCATCTTCCTAATGAGAAGGTCTGGAGCAGAAATCCACATCATCATTCATGTTGGTCTGTCCTCTTCTCCCAGCCTGTAAACACTCAGTTGGCTGATCATCCCTCCCAAGGCTGAGCTCCATCTGTTCCTGTTGGTCTCACCCTCTGTGCCTTCTTGTGCTTCCCAGAAGCCCGTGTTCATCCCTTGCAGCATTTCAGTTATGTGTGCTGTCTCACCACATGTCTGTGATCCTAATGAGATTTGCATACACCAGCACACCCCTGTGGTTGCCCTGCTCCCACACGTTCATGGTGCTGCATGTTTTTGTGTGCAAGCACTTCAGAGAGGCAGCTGCCCACACTGACTTCACAGAAGGGATATTAGAGCTTTCCCTGTGGTATTGCTAACAAAGTCCTCTAGGTCCTTCAGAATTTTTCCTTTTGTTCCCTTTCTGGTTTCTTCCCTGTTCTTTATCTTCTTCCTTAGCTATAAAAATGTGAGTAACCTACTAAAGATAACTGTGAGCAAGAAGTGTGGGGAAAAATACCATCTCTTCTGATAGGCCCTACCCTAAAAGTTTCTTCAGTGCTGCAATATTTGCATTTAGACTTGAAATCACTTTTATTCCAAAATCGTTTTCTTATTTTAATAGCAAACATAATTACTCATCCTTAGTATAAGTATCCAAAAACTCATTAAGCCCCAATAAAGTAAGTGTTCACATGGTAGTATTTTAAGAGTGATCTACCAGCTGTTACAAATTATTTGTTATTGCATCCTCATTATTGAACAGGTTAGTAGAATGTCTTTACAGTGACTGTTTGAAGATACAGCGATTTCTTTCAAAGGTTTGAGTACTTGACCAACAGAAACATGTTGGAATTGAAAACAGAAACAAAAGAATTTCCAGTGGGATTGATTTTTAAGGCTGTGTGTGCTGCAGCACTCCTTGAACTTACCTTCTTGTTTGTGTGCCATAAAGGTGCTAGAGAACCAAGACAAAAAGAATACATTTCTGGAAAGGGACCAGGAACTTCTTAGGACACAGTTCTGGCAGGGAAGATAAGCTTGGAAAAAGTGAGCATGAGAACATCGTTCTGTTACTTGCTCTCACTTTTTTTTTCAATTGAACATTTTTTTGCATGTTCTCACATATGACATTAATGTGTCATAAGATTTCTCTGAACTGAAAATACTCAATGATGTTTTGAGTGTTAGTGGTGTTACAAGGCAGCTGGCAATGCTATATTCTGAGTGATTTTGTGAAGTGCTGAGACTTGGTTTTATGGAATATATAACTTCTGTTTTAACGTTTGGTATGACTGCTGTTGTTCTATAATTACAGCATGCAATGAGCTTATAGTTTAAAGAGTAATTGTGAAATAGTGGAAACTTGTTATCCTGTTAGAAGCAAAATTTTAAATGAACTAATATTTTCCCCATTTCTCTTACTTGCAGGGGACAACTGTGCTCACTGGATGCATTATAGTGATGCAACTAAAACCAGAAGTGGATGGGCCAAAGAATTATTAAATGAATTCAAAAGCAATGTTGAATTGCTTAAGCAGGCTGTAAAGGACCAGGTCATAGATTCTCCTCCCAAATCACCACCTTCTGTATCTCCTCAGAACCTACAAACAGGTATTTTGTTTACATCACTAATTCTCTACTTCCATGAAATACAAAAACTATGAAAAAAGACTGTTCTTTTCAATGATTCTATCACTGTTCTTTCCTACAGGCAAGGAACAGATACCGAAAGGAACATCTAGGGCTTCCTCTGTATCTTCCCAACAACCAAAGGGCAAACTGATGTCTAGTCCTATTGTGGTTAGACTTGCAGATTTCAATATATATCAGGTACATTTCTTTAGTTAGTAAAACTGGGGCTACTCCACCTTTGGCTGTTATATAACTGTGGGTTTTAAGGGACAATATGAAGCCCATTGAAATGAATGAGTCTTTCCATTCATTATTGAATTAGACCTTTATGGAACTGCTTCTGCTTTGTTAAAATTGTGATCTTATCACAACTATGTGTTGGATCCAAGTTCTACTGTTCTCCAAATTATAAATTTGGAATTTAAATTTAATCTTTTCATTGTACTATGTTATGTGCTCAATATTTTAAAATGTGAGTTTGTATATCATGCTTTTCTTACTATTATATTTTTCAAAGTACATTAAAAACTGTTGAGTTTTTTAAGTTTTTTTTTTCCTGCCACTCCCTCTCCAGTGATGTTTTGAGCAGGCACTTTAACCATTTCTATCCCTCTCCCCTTTGTTAGAATGAGTAGTTTTAGTTACTGGTTGTGGTCCAGATTGACTATTCTGAGCAAGTGGAATACAGAAGAAGTGTATCTCCATTAGGCAGAATGGTAGTGATATGGGAGGATCTACTCTAAATTTCAGGTCCTAACAAAAATGTTTAGTACATGTCCTTTGTCATTGTAATTTCTGTTTGCTCTTGTTCCAATTCCTAATGTTTTTCTGTCATGTCACTTCTGGTGTTGTGGAAGAGTGCAGATTGCTACTAGGAGCCTTCATCTGGATCTGAAGTGGTTTTATACTATTATTTTGTACTGTTCATGCTTCCATTTGCCTTCTGCTCGTCTCCTTCTCTCTACACAAACACATTTTCAATTTTTAAATTGTTATTATTTCTATTCAGTTTCCGAAAAGCTATTTTTCTAAATAGATAATTTTACTTGAATTTTTGTGTGTGTTAATGCAGGTATGTTTGCCTCTTGAAAACAGCTACATAGAGTGAAGCAGGCTTTTAAAGGTCATATATTCATTATTTCTAGTGAAACTCGTTCTAGTAGATGTCATCATATGTTCAATATTAATACAATGGGTAATGTCAAACTAGCAGTTTGACCTACTAACTGTTGAATAAAAGACCTTTGTTTTGGCAACATGCTTTTTAAACTGGGATATATTCAATAAAATTTAAGGTCAAATGTAGTTCATATGTTGATTTTTTACTTGTTTTTAATTGTTATTAATTTACATTGTAAGGAAACAGAAATGGAGATTACTGTTCCATAGTGTTTTGATTTTCCTGTGAAGCAGACCTTCAGGCCTATCCAAGCATACATATCTCTGCTAAGTGCATGCTGAACACCTTGCTTAGCATACAGTTTGAGAGTTGGCCTGTGTACTGGAATTTGTTCTTATGACAGTACAAGAACTTCCTAACGTGTGTAATAAACTTATCTAGCTTATCTCTCCCTTATCTGGACCAGACTGTATGGAAATATATTCCATCCAAGCATAAATGCTTAAAACAGGATCTGTAAGATTTGCAGTAAAAAAATCCGATCATTCTAGGCTTCTGCTGAACACCTTTGAAAGTGACCTGCTGCCTCTTGCCTCATATGAAGGAAGGGGATCTGGTACCTCTGAAACAGTTTTCTTGTGAAACTGTTCTATGCAAATCATTTCTGCTATGGGGCAGTTAAGTCTTTCTTACTGTCAGCACTTTGTGTTGTGCTTGGGAACCTACACCCAAGCACCCAAGAGTAGTGGAGCATTACCTTACTAGGGACAGTACCTTGCAACTACAAATGCTTAATCATTCATAAAAATGCAATGTGTTATTGAAATAATCTTTTATGTTTTGCAGGTTTCAACAGCAGACCAATGTCGTTCTTCCCCTAAAGCTCTGATCTCTTGCAATAAAAAGTCACTTTATCTTCCACCAGAAATGCCAGCTATTCATATTGAATTCACTGAATATTACTACCCAGATGGAAAGGACTTTCCCAGTAAGACTTCTTTTTTTTTTCTTTTTTTTTTTTTTGTACTGAAGCATAAATTTTGTGTTACTTTCACCTTTGTGAAGCTTAGTGCTCGGAAACAGATAATTAATACTGGCTTTTTATAAACATGGTTTTTCAGTCTGAAAACACTTGCAGCCTTTTTACTGACACATGAATTATTCATTCTCCAATATCCACATTCTGCAATTTCACTGTCTGGCTACATAAAAGAACTCAAACTACTGCAATAATACCTAAAATGCAACAAAGATCTGCTGGAGTTATTTGTTGGAATGTGTTCTGTGGCTGGCCCTGTTTTATGTACAGAAATGTTAGTGGATTTCTTGAGGATAGGACTTGAGGACAGCAAATTTCCATGGTCTTGCCTTTCCTCTGTAATGAGAATGTTCTCCCCCTTTACTCAGACTTAATTCTGTTTGGTTTTTTTACACGCAAAAATTCAGTTACTTGCTTGGAGTGAGAGAAAGAAGCATGGCTTTCAGGTATTTGCTAACAATTTATTCTTCCTTGAGACTAAAGGAGCAGGTTTCTTTTCTTTCCCTGATGAAAAGTACTGGTGAAAATGTAATCTTGTAATCATTTAAAAACCAAACAAAACCCAACCCATAAACATTTTCCTTATTCTCATGGTTTCATTTTCTTTTCTCTTTTAGTTCCATGTCCAAATTTGTATGGCCAGCTGAATGCTTTACAGTTCACCCTGGATCAGAGAAGTATTCTTTGGCTAAACCAGTTTGTGTTGGATTTGAAGCAGAGTCTTATTCAGTTCATGGCCATGTACAAGTTAAATGACAATTCAAAATCAGATGAACACGTTGATGTTAGAGTGGATGGACTAATGTTAAAGGTACACTATCACTGAGGAGGGGTTTTGTGGTTCCTTGGAAGACTGTTTCTTTTATTCTGTAAAGCTGTTAGCAGAGCAACTTAAGAAATAAATACCTAAATGAATGAAAAAACACTACTCTAAAAAACTCTGCAGAATATGATGGTTTGAAGACAGACATCTTGTCTCCTGTGCTCCTTCATCTGTGTCCTAGGGGTATTTTGGTTTTTTGTATTGAAGACCTGAGTGGGAGTACTAACGAAGTATTTCCCTGTGATCAGTGAACATGACATAGCGGAACTAAAAAGAAAATGAGCACTAAAGTAAAAATAACTAGTGAAAAATTAATATTTGTACTCTATGTTAATGCAAGGGCCCTCCCTTGTTCCTCTGGTTGTATTATATCAAAATTCCTTTTGTCTTGTTAGTGACAACTGCTTTCCTACAATAAGGAAAGCAGTTCATCTGAAGGTTTATTTCCTTCTCCAAAACCCATTCTCACCATTTTCTGTTTCATGCTGGCTCTTGGTGTAGTTCAGGTACATGAGTTCTCTGTAGACTTATTCCAGAGGAGTGGTGCTTGTTAATACAGCTGAACATCAAATTTTTGCTTCCCTTGTCTTCTCATTCTTTGTAAAAAAAGGATTATTGAGCAGATAAATTTCCTACCCATCCCCTGTTTGCATTGTGAATTTCATTTTATGGTTTCCAAGGTCTTTTCAGTGGTGTCCACAGCAGAGGTTTCAAGGGTTCTAAAAAGTCAGCATATGGAGAGATGGTTATCTGTGTAAGCTTCTGGTACATACTTATTGGAACTTTACAGGTACATGGTTTGTACTGAATAAAAACAGTTATTAAGAGCAAACGACTGGAAGTCTGCAAATATAGATTGATCTGATACTAAATTATTATATGTGAATAGACTGCTAAACTAAGAGAAGATAAAAGTATTCTTAAATCCCTCAAACCTCGATTCTTATTAATTATGTCACCCATGTATAAACAGCATTATTTTTATTCTAGCAAATGATGAATATTTTAATAGTGGTTTGATGTTTACATATCATACAGTTAATTATTTTATTTGATTATTTTTTTCTGAGTCCTTGTATTTAAATGAAAAAGCTTCATTACCTCAATCTTTAAGTGTCTTTAGGGATGATTTTTTTACTCCTACTTTCTAGATTCGGAATGGAGATATTGTGATAGAAGGCAGTGTAACTGATATTAGCAGAACTACAGTGGCCAAGGTTCATGTTAACTATTTAAGATACCGGATACGGCATAAAATATGTTTATTTTAAAATGTGCACTAAGAATATGCAAGTTAAATTAAATACAGTGTGCTGAACTATTTTGTTGTTCTTTAGGAGTTGAAGTATATTATTATTATTTTCCTGATGAAAAAAATGAGTTAAGATTATCAGGTAATTGTCAAAAACATCTAATCTGTACTCTACAATGTTAGAAGTATTAGCCCATTTAACTGTTTGCTTGTATCTTAACATAGAAATAAAATGCTGTAGTACTTGGTATGGTGAAAAACCCTATCTGACAAGCCAGATTGAACTCCAAATTATAATTCTGTTTTTCAAAGCTGTAAATTTTGGAAACACTTGAAGAAACCTTCTACTAAGCTGTTTGAGTTGAACAAATGTGCCACTTCAGCCTAATATAGCAGAACTAAATTTAAGACCTTCAGATAAGAAAAGCCTGAGACCCTTATGTTTTTGTACAAATATTGATGCCACAGCATCCTTCTTAAAAATGAGAGAAAACATAAATCATAGTCTGTGAGCCTGACCTATCCCTGTTCTGTGTACTTGATTTTTCATAAAACTATAATTATATTCTTTTATATCAGCTGTCATGGCTATTATTTTGTTTCTTTAATTGTGTACCTTCTTAATCTCTGTATTTTTAACTAGACAAAATGTATTTCTCCCTTGCAGATCATTATCCCATTTGAAAACAAACCTGAAATTCATAAAGATCAACCTCGTGCACTTTCCATTCAAAGTTCAGAGATGATTGCTACGAATACCAGATGCTCACCAAACTGCCGACACTCTGATCTGGAAGCTTTGTTTCAGAACTTCAAGGACTCCGAATTTTTCAGTAGAACTTTCACCACTTTTCCCAAGTCCCCAAAAAATTTTAATCTTTTGCATCCAATCTTCCAGAGACACGCTCATGAACAAGATACCAAAATGCATGATGTTTATAAGGGTTATATCATCCCAGAATTGAATAAATATGCATTAAAGACATCTGCAGCTACTGATGTTTGGGCCATGCATTTTTCCCAGTTTTGGATAGATTATGAAGGAATGAAAAGTGGGAAAGGCCGACCAATAAGCTTTGTGGACTCTTTCCCGCTTTCACTTTGGATTTGCCAGCCAATAAGATTTGCAAAGTCACAAAAAGAGCTTGTATCACATAACCAGACAGCCTTGAACATTCCAAAAAGTGAATCTAGTGATCTCTCTAATAGATTGCAACGTAAGAAACTTCTAAAGGAGTATTACAGCAGTGAGACAGAACCTTTGGCCAATGGTATTCAAATGTCTGAGACTTCAGGAGTGCTTTCTGGAAGCTCTTCCTCTGATGCAGATGTACATGTTCTTGTCCATGTTCAAAAACATGTAAGCGTGCAGATCAATCACTACCAGTATCTTTTTTTGCTGTTTCTCCATGAATCTCTTGTATTGCTTCTGGAAAACTTAAGGAATGACGTAGAGGCAGTGACAGGAAAACCTGCAAAGCAAACTGATGTCTGCATTGGGATCCTGCTGAAAAGTGCAGAAGTAGCCTTACTGCTCCATCCAGTGACTCAGGGAAACCCTTGTAAGTCTCCTCTTGAGGAAGAAGGAAGTCCCATGGCATCAGAACTCTCCCCTGTGGGAAATGGGGAAACTCTTACTTCAGAGAGTAAATTAGTTGGTAGTAAGAGAGTGGAAGCTGGTATTACTAATTTTGATTATGTAAATGACTGCAAGCCTCTGAATGCCGAAATTAATAAAGGAATTTTAATAGATCCTCTTTTGTTTAAATCAGACAGTAATATGGATTTTCAGAAAGCAATGTCATTTTCTGATGATGCATCAGATAAAGGTTTGGGCGATACAAGTGAAGGAGGAAGCAGTGGACTTTTTAGTAGAAGTGATTCAGAGGAGGTCTGTGGACCTCTAAGTGAGAAAAGTAGTTTGAATCCTAGGGATTCGGTGTCCATTCTAAATAAGAGAGAAGATTCTACTGAATTTTTCATTGATAAAGAGGATGACAAAAACATATTCTCAAATAAATTAAATGAACAGGAAGGCACAACTGAAGGCTGTCCTAATCAAGTCACTGACTTGGAAACAGAAGCTGCCTTAGAATCTGAAGAGCTTGAAATCAACAAAGACAAAGTGACTTCAGTTAAAATGTTTGCATCCCAGTCTTCATCAAGGTATAAAAGATTTAATACTAAATCAGTTTTCCTACTCTTTGAAAATATTTAGCAATCCTGTTTGCCACAGCCTTGTGGTACTTTTAGCAGTCAGGAAGGGAACATCTTAAGAGTTTGCCTCGATGGTCCTTCCAGCTCAGGCAGTTCTGTGATTCTGTGTTCTAGCAGCTGAAAATTTTTAATGTAAGAAGTTGCGCAGTATCCAGCATTCAGTGAAAAGTTAAGATGAAGTCTTAGTTTATTGATTTAAACTATTTTCTTTTAGTTTAAATGTTAGGAAATATTTACTGAGAGAATTATTGACACAAATACCTGGATGAATATATGTTGTTTCTACATTTACCTCTTTTTCTTATCAAAGGATTATTGAATAATCAGATTTTTTTTGTTTTATATCTTGCCTGGTTTAGAGGAATCTTTTAAAGTAACTTCTGTGTATTTCCTTTAATTTGAAATAATAATTTCCTCATATCTTTATCTTTTAAAAGTGCTAAGCCTAAGGAACGCTGCTCATCCAACCTCCCTGCATTCTCTGTTTCTTACAAAAATATGAAGAGAAGTCCATCACAAGTTTCTCTGGATACCATCTCTATTGATAGTATGATGCTAGAGGATCATTTGATAGAGAGTGATGGAAGTGATAGTCAAAGCTTTTTGGAGAAAGGTTAGTAGGTTTAATAAAATATTTTTAAGCAATGCATGAAAATGTTGTTTGTTATTAAAGTTGTACTCAAAAGGATTCTAGTCTAGCAAATCCTGGATACTTTACAAGACTTTCTGTTACCTTCACCAGTAATACCAAGTGTATTCACCACATATAATTTCAAGGGAAAGCAATAATGTGTGCTACTTAAACAGCACTATTTAATTTTAACACTACTTAATTTTCCTCTCTTGAGGAAAGTAAGAGCATTGAACTGCTGTGTTGCAAATCTGAATTAAGCAGAACTTGTTCCTTGCTCTGCTTAAAAGCAACTCCTTTGGCTGCAAGTACTTGCAGGTTATAGCCTGCATTGCTGTTACAAATGAAGTGGTAAAGAAGCTTTCATTTTAGAGGTGGATGAAAAAGAAATGAGTTTTCACTAATGCTCACCATGCTAATTACCAAGCAGGTAGGTTTGATAGTCTCCTTGCAGCTCATCCCTTAAGGAGTAGTTCCTAGCTATTGACTGTCTAATAGCAAGCATTTGTCCAATTTTTGCTCATCTGTGCATATACTCATGAAATAATTTTCTCATGTCAGGAAATTGAGTAAGAAGACCTTATTGCTACCTCTTTTCTGATAATTCTACTTTGAAGAAAGACTATTTTTTTCTGTAGGATTTCTCTTCAGTCTAGAGCAATAGTGAGAAGACTGTTTCACTTGCAAGCCTGTTATATATTTGAATTGTAGAAGTATTCCTGCATGTGCTTGTGTGGGAGTGTGCCATAAAATATGTTTTCCACTTTAAATAACCTTTATATGTCTTTTTAGCTTGTTAAACAATATTTAAATGCAGATTAAGTATTAATGCTTTCCAGTTGTCAAGGAAACATTATCATCATTGCTGTGATGAAAATATATGTAGCTTATTTCTCTAAACATACGAACGCAAACATCTGCTCTGAAGGCACTGCAGTATTTTAGATACACAACTTGGAATTTTTTTCCTGGCTGGATCCCATTTATAATATTTGATTTGGAAGACTAAAAAAATGCCTTCACAGTTTCTTTTAACCATGCATGTAGAGTGCTGTTCTGGTATTGTCACTATATTCTGCTTTACTTTTGATTAGCATTTAGAACTTTGAACTCTCTGTAAGAGCAATGGATTTGGCAGTTCAATCATAAATATTTGTTTAATAAGCCATTCAGCTCATTAAAAAATGAGCATTTTATGAATAACAGACACTGCCTTTATTTTTAGTGTAGAAGTGATTCAGATTATGCTGTGCTAACTTTGTGTTTTTTCTGATGTATGTATGGAAGGTATTACAGCCACAAACTATCAAAGGCCATCAGAAAATGCCCACGAAGGAGGCACGGTGATTGAAAATTGTGATGGGTCATCTCCAGATGCCATGAGTGCTGCTTCAGAAAATGCCCATGAGACTAGTGAAGAAATGGTAATATTATTGTATTCCATTAGAATACATGATTCTGTAAATTACACCTTAAAACAGAACTAAAATGGTTGGTTTTAGAGGTGATTTTTCAAGTCATTAGAAAAATGACTTGAACCCAAAATAGTAGTAATGATAATGGACACACATCTTCTGATACCAAAGCTGACTTAACTCTGGCTTCTACTTCTTTCTTAAAAATACTGCAACCAGGAAATAAGAGAAAAAGGGCTGACTACTATGCAGGTAACCAAAGTTTAGTAGCCTATGCTAGTTCGTTAACCTGGTCTGATTCAGCACTGCAAGTGCTTGGTTGTGCTTATGATATGCATAAAGCTGAATGCAGTTGTAGATATGCTGTAGGTAGTGTCAGATACATTTCAAGTATTACACAGGTCATGTACTGCTCTGTCAGAGTAAGGAAAATCTGTCTCACTTCCATTGCTTTTCTAGCCGATTCTGAATTGGTGTCAGTGGGGTAGAAATACAAGTGTCTGTCTTTGGACAGGCTGTTGAGCAATCCATTATGAAGCCAATGTGTACAAAAAGAAAAGAAGAAGAAGTGAGAAAACTTTGTGCTCCTCTGTGACCAAGGGTTTTGGATACAAAGGGATATTTTTTCCTTTTGTGTTGGAAAAGGTTTAGACATACCTTACAAACAATAATCACTGTAATTTCATTTTATAATCTTATATTGTTTTATCTGGGTTTTGTTGACAGATGTCTGTTGTGGTTTTTCAAGTATTTGGTGTTAATGGTGAAATTGACATCAGAGGAGAAGACACAGAAATATGCTTACAGGTCAACCGAGTGATACCAAACCAACTGGGCAATATTGGTGTTCGACAATATCTGTGCAGCAGAACTGTTGGTAAGAACTAACAATTCAGTGTGGTGAAATTGGAGCTGGAAACATTTGTTGTAGGTAAATAAAAATGCAAACACAGTTTTATGTTAGTGCAGTAGCATCCCTTTTTTGCTTATTTAGAACTCTGATTTCTTTCTCCATTGCCACACATTAAAAAGGAAGAGTAAGTAAATGGAGCTGTCTATACAGGATCATGTGGATAAAAAGGTGCATTGCATTGAATTCTGGTCATTAGTTTACTTTTTTGAAAATGAAGTAAGCTGCATTATGTGCTGGTTTTGGCTGGGGTAGAATTAATTGTCTTCATAGTGACTAGTATGGGGCTATGTTTTGGATTTTGTTTTCACTATTAAACTTTATCTTAAGCCATGAGTTTTCTGGCTTTTACCCTTCCGATTCTCTCCCCAATTCCACTGGCAGGGGAGTGAGTGGGAGGCTGTGTGGGGCTTTACTGCTGGCTGGCTAGAACCTTGGCACATTGCATTGTGTTACTGTTTCATGGAGATGGAACTCCCTTATGACTCTAATAATACTTTGCCTAATGTACCTTCCTGTGAATGAAAGTTTCTTTTCTTCAAGATTGGTTTCTCTAGATTAAATGACACACACAGTTTAAACAGATTTATGTGGTTTAAGAAAATTTTTAAAATTTCTTCTGTCAGGAAAAGCTTTAAAGCTTTTTGAGCTTTAAAGACAGACAACTGTTGTTGGGCTGAGTTTTTTGTTTGTTTTCGTTTTGGGGGGTTTTTTTGGTTGATTTTGGGGTTTTTTTAAGCTTGATACAAAGAGTGTAGTTTCATGCCAGATATTTGCACAACTCGATCAACCAGTGTCTTGTCAGAGCTGTTCTCGGCCATGAGTACAATATATACATTCTTTTCCAGAAAACTGAGTTCTCATAGGGTGAGGTTTCTTCCTTGGCATGACGTATTGACATGGAAGTTTATGTCACAGTCTGCTTTGCTCCCCTCTGCCAGTCTTCTACATGGATTGCTGGATGTAAGCTCTTCTGCACTGTGGGGTTTTTGGGGCAGATCCCTGATGCACCTGCATCTGTTCAGCTCCTTTCCCAGGAAATAGCTATAGCAGCTGTTGGCTGCCATTTTTTATTCCAACCTTCGATCAGCATGGATTTTGTTCAGGAGGTGCTTCAGCTTCAGAGGTGGTACAGCCTTTGATGCCCTGGCTAAAGAATCCATTTACTGGTAAGCTGAGCCATTGCCAGCAGCTGCTGCCTGAGCAGCTGTTGCATGATTCAAGCATCTGAAGGCAAGGAGGAGGTCCAGCAGGGAGGACTCATGACTGACCTTCAGTTCATAGAGCAGGCAAATTGTTTTCTGGTTATCTGCCATGTCCTCTGTAAAAGCCAGAGGGAGTAAATAATATGAACATGCCACCCTCCTGCTCTTGTGTGTATCTACAACTAGAACCTGCTTCCTCTTGAAATGATAATGCTTCTCAGCTGATAATGAGAGGCTTGTGCAGCGATCATTTCGTGGATGAAACGGTTATAACATGATTGGCATCTCCAAATATTTCCACTTCATATCTCTTCCTTTCTCTTTCTGGTGGGTACCTGAATGGATGGAGCCAATGACACTTCTTTTGGTTTTTTGTGCATTGCTGGTTAATCCCATTCTGTGATGTACATCTTCTCTCTGATGATCTTTTCTTCTCTCCACCTGTGATTTCTGTACAGTCAGGAACATTCTGCAGCTGTTGCTGCTCCCCATCTCCCATACTCATTTCTGTTAGAAGAACAAAGGGAGAAAAGGTTTGGAAAAAGCTGGAGAATCAGATCAAAAGAGACTGTTTAAGAGTTAATGGTAACAAAATGCAACTAAAAGAACAAGTGAGCAAATGTGTATAATATCCCAGTAAACGCAAACTCCCCCTTCAAGACCTTTGATAAAACTTTCTCAAGTGCTGCATTAACAATTGTAACCAGTAACCTGACAAACCATTCAAAGCAGTGAATACTCAAGTTGTAATTACAGACTACAAGGGGTTCTGGATGAAAATAACTATTTAAAGCCTACTGTACTGTTAATTCAGTAGATGTAGAAAGGGAAAATGTGGCTAAAAGCTGGACTAAGTTGAGGGCAACATGGCAATTGTGCAGTTCCCTGCAGGGCTGGATGCAGGACTGCAGCTTTATCAGATCTTGCCTGGCAGCAAAACCAAAAGAAGGTGGGGATGGAGTATAGCAGAGGTATTGTGGGAGGGCTGTGTTTTTATTGAGATCTTGACATGCTTGTGAGAAGGCAACAGCAGTTCATAGCAGCTTCCAAATTGTTTAATGCAATTTTTACTCCATCTTCCCTTGATGCTGCCCATTTCAGGTTTCTGCAAGGTAACTAAAATTGGCTCAAATCTGAGACTGAATGTGTGGTCTTTTCCTCTGCTCTTTTTCTGTACTTTGGATTTTTCCAGCAATGATGCAGGTACTCTCTTCTGTTGCAGAAAATATTAGAGCACCTACTGCTTATTTCTTTATCTATATGTGTGAGAAGTGTATGAATCCTTGAGGAAAACAAAGTTTCCTGAACCAGTTGCAGAGATTCATTGAATAGACTGGTCATTTTTCTTCTGTCTGGAGTTTCCCTTCTTCTCCTCTGTCTGGACTGAGCCTAAAACGATAGCTGATACCTGATACTTGCAGTATGGTTTTGGTGGGTTGCTTTGTTTTTGGGGTGGGTTTTTGAGGGGAAGGGGATTGTGAGATTTAGCACTTCTTAAACATTGGAAAGATTGAGGGCTGGAGTCATGGCTGTTGGTGTTGTGGAAACTTCTATTCACAGAGGTAAGGAAGAGATTCTCGTTCACAGCAGAGGCTGAAAATTCTCACATTCATCTTGCCATTGGTCTTTGTCGGCCCAGCTCGACAGTCCGTATACCCTGAGTCTAGTGCCAGGACATAAGTGTGTAAGTTCTGACTCCGCTGCTGTGCCAGGTCATCCATGAACTGGCACACCATACAGGAAGGGGAACCCAATTAATGTACAGATAGGAAAGAAAATCATTTAGTCGGGTTGCTGTAGATCCAGGCAGTGTCTGTGGCATGAGGAATTGATACAACTCAGTTGATTTTTCCTGAGTGTCTTTCTTATGGTGTCTTTCAACCTTAAATGCTTGTTTTTTCTTATAGTTACTGTGATTACGCTTCTTGTCACAGAGATAATTTCTGTAGGTCAGTCATCATAGTGATGACTTGAGAATGCCATGGGATAACTATTCTGCACAAGAAATGGATACCCCTCCCCCCAATCTGGTTACCTTAAATTTTTATTTTAGTTTACTTTAGTTTAGTTTATTATGGTTTTTAGAACTTTTTTAGTTGAATGTTGCAATTGTCCTTACTGATTAAAGATACTGAAATTAGCAAAAAAGTGCCAGTGTTTTTTTAAGGTTCAAGTCTGTTGCCACTCATGTAATGCATGTGTGGCCATACTTTCTATCTTACTGCATTGCTGTTTATGGTTCCTAAGTCAGGAAGTTCAGCCTTTCCAAGAAAATACCTGCTCTCTTGAGAGAGTGAAGTGACAAATGTTTTTCTGGATTGAAATTTAAGGACTTACTGGAAAATTATGCAAAATAATTGGTTTTCTATCATGAAGGCACCAAGGAAACATAAACTTTTTTTGTGGATGGTGATACTTCTGCATTGTCCTTTCTCTTGTCACAGTGAGGTACTAGTCCTTATATGTACTCTTTATTCTTGTACTTTGAAGTGGCATACTTAGAAATTTGCTCTGAAGTTCTGTATTTGCAATACTGCCTTTTATGAATAATAGCTATATGGTACTTTATGGAAAATCAGTTGGACAATAGAGGCGGAAATAATTACATCATAATTGGTTTTTTTGTACACTGCAAAATTTTAATGCAAATTTGTTTTCTTTCTGCAACAGGTTCTGACTGTAAATCTGTGGCTGGACCTGTTAATTCATCACCTGAGATTAGTCTGAGATGGGAAAGCGGGCCTAGTGCTGTTGTACATTCCCTGCTAGCTGTAAAAAATGGGTTTCTTCAGTGTCATGTGGAGAACTTCAGTGCTGAATTTCTAACATCTTCTCTCACAAACATTCAGCATTTTCTAGAAGATGAAACTGTCGCAGAAGTGATGCCTATGAAGATAAAAGTTTCTAATGCAAGGATTAATTTAAAAGTATGTTAACAATGAGATACTTGGCTGCTCTAAAAAAAATTGTGTTCTTGTTTCTTTGATGATAAACTACTAATCTGGATACAGTTAACTTCAAAGAAACTACTATCATATTCTGAAAGGTCTTTAGATAACACTAAAACAATTTTAAAATCCATAGATTTGGTTAGCTCTGTGGTATGCCTGGAGGGGAATTATCTGCATGGCCAAGATATTTGTATGAATTAATATTTTATACTT
Source organism: Lanius ludovicianus (assembly GCA_013397235.1). NCBI lineage: Eukaryota > Metazoa > Chordata > Aves > Passeriformes > Laniidae > Lanius > Lanius ludovicianus. The sequence continues at coordinate 17,761 of VYXG01011556.1, read as the reverse complement.
TTTCCTCCCTTCCTAAATTTCTCTTGTAGAGTATCAGTGTCTGGGAATTTTATATGTAAGGCATATCAAGCTTCTAAAGGTACAATGTGGGTTTTTCTGGCTGGGCTTTTTAGCTTAGCAAAGTTTTTGGTTTTCTAATTACAAACCATGGATTTTAAAGGTTATTTCTCTCTCCTACTTGGAGGATAGTTCTTGCAGTGAAAATTCTGTGCAAAAGAAGGAAAAAAAGGTTATGGAATTCCAGTACAAACCACTTGAACACTCTTTCTTACAACAAGTTTCATGTTCTCCTCTACCTAGAAACAGATACTAAACTATGCAAGCATTTTTCAGCACCATCTCTTAAAAATAATAACATTAAGAGGACGCTTCTGCTCAAATCTCTTAGGGGATTTTCTTTCAGACATTTAAAGAAGATGGTGAGTTCTGTGCTGCACAACCACTAATATAAAGATAAGGACACTTTTTTTGAGGGGTGTAGATCAAGAGAAAAACAAACAAACATAAAGATAATTATTACATTGCTTTGGACAGTAATAATCACCCATACAAACTTTGAACAAGGTTGAGGACTAGCAGCTCCAGTTCTACATCTGGGGATAAGGTCTTGATTCTGCCAAGATTATTATTGACTGGAAAGGCAATTGTTTTGTGTTCTTCTCAAAATGCATCAGTTTTCCTTCCCTCAGTGATACAGCCCTCCCAGCCCCTGAGGATCTTTGGGCACCCTTTTAGAGCTGTTTCTCTTTTACAGCATTAGCACAAGCATTTTCTTTAAGACCTATGGATCTATTGCTTAGATTTCAGTGGATCACAAACATGAATGCCCAAATGCAAATAGCAAAGTCTTTGCATATAGTAATTTGCATTTAGAACCAGGATTGTGCTGGTTTATTGGCAAGAAGGCAGACTTAGGCAAAATGTTCTTGAGAAAGTAGCTGCTTGAGATGGGGAATGTACTTTAATAAACTGGCAACAAGATTCTGGTTGGCAGCAAAAGCACCAAAGTGCTCACTCAGCAGTGCATACAAGTCATGGTGAAGTTACTTATGATGGTTGACAAACTGCAAATTTGACATAGAGATGATTCATTTCCATAGAGTTGTTGGGTATTATAGTGTGAGAGGATATGGTTCAAATGTATGCTGCATTGCCTATTCAATGCAGTATGTTCTTTTATTTCTTCTGCATGAGACTTGATGCAATGTTTTTCATGGCAGGGGAGGAATTTAAGAAATATTATTGAATTGTTTGCATTTTCTTCTGCAGTCTCAATGCTGTTTCAAGAAACTTTGGAAGCTATATCTCAACAGCTTTCTTTGTACACATTTAATGCCAATATGTATAGTTTCTGATTATTCTGGCTGTGTTATTCTGTTTGACAGGGATAATGAGCTATAAAGACTTCCTGAGGAGTCCCCAAAGAAGTAATTTGTGAAGTTTTTCTTCTGTTACAGTAATGTAACTAAACTGCAGCTGGTGTCATCCCAAACTAAACTCTAAAAAGACAAAATCTCCTTAAGAATGATAGCTGTACCCATTTAATTTTTAAATAGTTCAAGGGAGAATGAGATACTATACAGTACAAGCTTCTTATCTGTGACTCGGGGAGCTTCTGAGCTAACAAATGTCTTGGGTTGGGGTGTAGTCTTACTGAGATGTCTGTAAAAACACTTTGAAGTATTTTAGTCAGACTGTATATTGAGTTCAGCAGACTTACTCCACAGATAATTTTGAGCCTTTAATAGAATCCCTGGGGGAAAAAAAATGGAGCCAAAGTTTAGTGGAGATACCATTAGAAAATTCTGGTCTGAAAAAATCCCTTTCAAGTTTCATTAAATCTACTTATGTTTAAATGAACATCCTAATTATCTATTTTGATTTCCTGATAAGCTAATTTTTGATTATATGTATTTTTTAGGATGACAGTCCATGTGAAAATCTCAAGGCATCTGAGCTGGTACCCATAAAACTGCATATTGATATACTCTGGATAGAAAGAAATGATGATGGCACTTTTCTCATTAGAGGTTTGTATGTTCCTCCACCCTGATATCTCAATACTATAATCCTATTTTTTTTTTCCTATTGCATAGTCCATGTGACTGATTATGAAAACATAACTGTTAATAATTTGTGGAAGGTGTGTATGCCTTAATTCTAAGCATAGTCACAAAGAGGAAGACTACCTTTTTGAATAGTGTATTGGCTGTGATAACCCACAGTTGAATCAACCTAAGAGAAATAAAAACATGCTTATAATGTCATCAGGATATGCTTCATCAGTGCATATCGCTTCATCATTATAAGTTTAGGGTTCTTTTGTTGCTACAAAGCAAACAAAAAATTACCTTTCTTTACAGAGGGATACCAAGGTGGTTACTGTCTTTGTTGTTTTGTATTACAGGTAGTAGTAGAAACTAATGTAAAACAAAAAACTATTTAAGAAGTACAAGTAGCAATTTCCAATTCTGTATATCACAGCGCTATCCTGGCAGCTTAGGGCTGGATTGCATTGAGACTTGCGTTTAGAACAGTGATTTAACTTTGTATTTTTCATGAAGCAAATATGTGTGCTTAGGGGGGGATTTTTACATGCATGGGCAAATACAAAATACAACAAGGCAATGTATACAGAGCTGAAACTTCACTGTTGCCTTTCACAGATATGTCAAAGAATCATAGTCTAGGTTGGAGGGAGCCTCTAGAGGTCATCTGGTCCTACACCTACTTCCTACTCAAAGCAGGGGCAGATCAGATAAAATCGCTCAATGCTGTGTCCAGGCAAGTTTTGAGCATCAAAAAGACAAAAACCACAGCGTGCCATAAATAATCTGTCCCAGTGTTTGGCCACTCTTATGATTAGTTTTTTTTTGATAATGTGTAGTTGGAATTCCCATTTTTTCCAGCTTGTGTCTGTTGCCTCCTGTCCTGACATCTCAAGACAGGGTGTTTGATCGCTTGCCATCTTCTGTATATGCTTCCACTAGGCAGGAAAAGGTGACATTAAGATCACCCTACAGCCTTCTCATCTTCAGATTTGATGAGTGCATCTCACTCATCCCCTCATTTGTACATCATGTGCTCCTGGCCACAATTATCTTGGTAGTCACTTCCTGTCAGTGTCTTTCTCACACTTGGGAATCCAAAACCAGGTGCAGTATTCTAGATATGGTCTCACTGGTGCTGAGTAGTGGGGAATAACAGCTTCCCTCACCTTGCTAGCTATATGCTTGCCAGTACAGCCTGTACGTCCCTGGTTTTTGCTGTCAGAGCTCACTGCTGACTCATGATAAATCCTGTTGACCAAGGCCTAGAGGTCATTTCCTGCAATGTTGCTTTCTGTCTAGTTGGTTCCCAACCTGCAGCAGAACAAGAGGTTACTGACTCCTTGCTATAGGACTTCACATTGACTTCAGCTGAACTTCATGAGGCTCCAGTCAGTCTATCTCTCCAGCCCATCAACTTTCCTCTGAAAAACAGCTTTTTTGCTTTTCTTTTTGAAACCCATCAGTGTGTCAGTCACCCACCCTTCAATTTGGTGGAGTTCACAAAACTGCAGAGGGTGCACCCACCCTTTCATCCAGGTCCTGGATATGTTAATCCATCAATAAACAATGTATTGTATGACTTTAAAGGCTGCAGGATGATTTTAATGCCCCCTTTATCCACCTGGTGGGAAGGTAGAGCAAGGATGGACCAGAGGTGTGCTGTGGCATGATTAATTTATTCATGTTATCTAATGCATTGTTTGAGTTAAAGATGTTCAATGCATTTTAGTCATCTTTTTATACTAAACATTGAAAGTTTAGTAACGTAGTGAGAAAACACATAATTTTAAGGTTTCTTTCAGTTCATATGTTTTCCCCTTTTTGCTGAAGTGCTTTGATCCCTATAGTGCTTTGATCCCTATTCTTGTCTTGGACTGCTGAGGTACAGTGACAAAGGCATAGGTCAAATGCCATCTGCAGTGATAAGTGTCTGCAGTGCTACATCTTTTGAGTCCTCGTGTGTGTGGTGAGGGGGGGGGTAATGAACAAAAAATCCTGTTTAGAAGGAAATGCTTAAAACACAAAACAAGCACAAGAGTATTTTTTAGACTACTTCAAACCATGGCACTCACTTTTCCCCTTGATGTACAACAGCATATTTTAACAAATGTTATAGTGCACTTCAGTTACAAATGCTAGAAAGTTTCTTTAATGCCAAGTAATTAAAGCTATTTCCTGATTTAAAAACTTGGTCCTGCAGGTTTATCTCACTATATCTTTAAATGTAAATGCAGTCTTCAGAGAACCTGGAGACAGTATGTTAATAGCAATATTAATAGTTCCCAAATTTCTGATTATTCAGAGTGCATATTCTGTGGTGATGATAGGGGTGAGTATAAAAATGTGTTTATTTTCTTCAGGCTGGAAATTAAATATTGTTTCTTTCTTCCTCTAAAAGGTAATGAGTTTTAATTAAATTTTATTCTTAAATTTGATTTTGAGAGGTGAATATAAATGTACTTATATTTGGTTTAGGTGGGTTTAATTTTTTAGTGATAAAAATAAAGCTTAAATTTTCTTTTTGACAAAACCCCTGCACATTATTTCTGTGCTACAGACAATCAAAAAGTAAATGATGTGTCAAAGATGAAGAATTCAAGCAGTACATTGCAGCAAGCAGTGGGATCTGTTGAACGTAAAACACAGGACCAAGCCACGCAGACTACTTGTGAAACTCCCAGACCTTCTAAATCAAGCAGGGATTCAGCTGACTTCCTTAAAAATGAGGTATTAAGAATTGATTTAGACTTCACCTTGCCCTCTCAAAATTATGTTACAATCATTACTAATCATAATTGTAAAGCTGTCTGGGGGTGGGCCTGGGATATACTTCTGTTCAGAAATCTTTTTGAGATGGAAAATACAGATCGTGGATATTAGAGTATGGTTCAGCAATTAATTACTGCTTTCTGTATAGTGTATTAATACACTGCACACTGATTCTTTTCCTTTACATCAGAGGGAGTTTTATGAGGGAATTTTCTTCTTCCCATCTCCCTCATCCCTGTACAACACAGCTGCCAAAGACAAAGGACTTGGCTGTTTAGTCAGACCCTTACTGATCTATCAGTCATACCCAGATTTTGAACGGATGATGACAGAACCCACACATTAATTGGGCTGTTTTTCCCAGTGGGTAAGAATCTGTTCCTAGAGCTCGGAACCTTGGGTCATTTCCATTCCATTCCAAAATGGAAATGGCATAGCTAAAACACTGGCTGTCCCACCTTTTGAGCTAATTGCATCACCTCTCTCTATGTCCTACACTCGCTGACTGAGAATCAGTTGCAATTGACTCAGCCTCAACAAACCTCTGCCCAGCAATGAATGGGAGCGTCTGGTATTTTAGAAGTTACTGTAAAGTTGTCAGTATGCAGGAATACTAATAGCTTTGTTTTCTAACCCAATCATTTCAGCTTCTTGAAGAAAATGAATGTCTCAAACAGGAACTAGCCAAAGCCAAAATGGCTCTTGCTGAGGTCCAAATGGAAAAAGATGCCCTGCTTCATCGCATGAGGAAGATGAATGTTGACCATCAGTAGGACAGCGTTCTGTTGGTGCAAGGCATCATCATCATAACTGCAGGTGGTGGTGGCACCTAAAATACTGTCCGCAAATCACTTGAAAATGCGGTTATTTTTTTGCTTACAAAGTTTTCTCATTACAAAAAAAAAAGTTTGTGAACCAGGTACTATTCTGAAGTTATCATTAAACATTGCAAGTTTTTTCAGCCCATTTTAAACTGAAATGACTTTGGAAAAGCCAGTTTATACTGTACTTTATTAATTTACTGAGGAAAAAAATCATATCATCTACTTTTAATATTATCAAAGGACATGTTATTTTTAAAAGGTTTTCTGAAAAGTAGATGGTTCAGCAGTGAAAGAAGGTGCCTGGGTGCATAACAGAGTCCGTGTACAATGCCTCACTAACAAGGTGTACCTCTCTTTGTTAAGGTTATGTTGTTTATGTTGCCAGAAGATACCTATACAAGAGGTTACATTTGCACTATGATGATACAGGCTAGATCCTCTAGAATAGTATAGCTACTGAAAGTAAAAATACCAGCCCTAAAATGGCCCTAAATTCAGTGTAATTTGCCCCGAGAGGATTTTAAGTATAATCCTCTGGTGCTATAGAGTTCCGTAAATCTTCTCCATATGCACTCCTAAAATAATACAGTAAATGCTGGAGAATTTAAGAGGGCATACTACTGGGCTTTCCTTCTGCATAAAGGTCCACTGTAGCTGTACAGCTGGTGTAATTTAGACATTCACACTTTGTTCCTCCTCTCTCTGTGAAGAGGATGTAAGCCTGCTATAGGATCTGGCCCTTTGTGACAGGTGAGCTCTGAGCCATTTTGCATGCATGTCTGATTCCTGCACAATTCATCAGACATGCCCAAGGATTTGGTTCAGTGTGTTTAAATAACTAATGTCAGTGCTTGTGAGGGGGGAAAATCCTACTGGGATTCATTAGTTGTATATTGCTTTTTTTTTTGAGAAAAAAGCTGTAGAGAATAACGTAATTACCCAATGAAATTGTGAGATTACATGAAATGTAATTATACAGTTTAAGTTATGGGTGATTTGTACAAATTGAACAATAATTTTGAGCTAAAAACTGGTACAGATGAATAAGTAAAAAAGCACAACGCTGTAAAATAGAGAATATAAGTGTGCTTCTAAACAAATTGGGAAACAACATACAAAACCATACATGCCTGTAAGAGATTGTCTTTGCTAGAAGTAATGCTGACTGAATAATTTAACTAGTGACCTTGAATCTGACAAATGAATCTTTTAATTACTACCACAATTGTTTCTGCTCAATGGGATGTTGGCGGGAAGTTCTGTTTGTAGATAAGCAAACAAATTTCAAAAAGTATTTAGTATGCTGTGGTTTGACATTGCATATTCAGGTTTCAAACCAATTTTAATTAAAACGGTTTTCATTAAAACTTTTTGGAGCACATGTAATTTGCACTGCTGAAAATAGTTATTGAAAGTGTAGATTTTAATCAAGAACTCTATGGAAGAACTGGTTCAGGCACTATTTTAAAGCCTGCCTTATGAAACCCTAGTTGAAACTCTTCTTAATCCCCATGGAAATTTTTATTTTATTATTCTGAATTAGATGAAAAAATATACACACAATGTTTCTATTAGAAAAGTGAAATATTTGTATTTCAATAGTTCTATAAGACAACACAGTATTAAATAAGAGTGGTGCAATTTCACATAAATATAATGTCAGATTCAGGGGAGGAGTTCTCCATTGGTTTAATTCTGGTTGGTACTATTAAAGTAATTCGTACTTGGTTTATCCTCGCCAAGATCTAGTTGGAATTATTCTGAAGAAAGGAATGTATAGAGTGCTTAGTAGCATGTTGCTAGAATATTACATTGAGAATTGTCTAATTTTTAAAAAGAAAGAAATAAATAGCAATATCAAATGCCTGTCTTTTTTACTGTATAAGCTAAAACCTGCTTTTTTTGAGAAAAACCAATCGCAAACCAAACCCAAAATAACAGCCCAAACCAGCCCTTCTGAGAACAGTTGTTGAAATTCAGGGTAACACTTCCTAGCACTTCATTATAACGGAATACATTTCTACTTCATAGGCTTTTTACAGTAATGAGCATCACCTGTGGACAGTTCAGAGGAGATGGGTGTGCTTGGTTGTGAGCTTGACAGTAAGCAGAGTAATTGTACTGCATCATTCTGAAATGTTTTGCTATTGGAAAAAACTGCAGAGGGAGAGTTAATTTATTAATGTTTGGAACTGCAAAGTTAAACTAAGCTCCAGTAGGTAATACTAAGCATAGTTACAAAAAGCCTCAGAATTAAAAAAAAAAAAAAAGGGCTTAATTCATCCTCAAGGCTATGTTAGTTTTCATAACCTCCTAGACAGGAAGTTTGTACTATCAGTAGAGCGTCTTGCTTTTATTCTGCAAAGAGCTAAATGGAAGATACATTGGAGAATTTCAGTGTATACAGAAAACTGACTCCCGAAGTCCGGTAGGGAGACTGTTACTATGTTTTATTTTACTTTTTTTATAGAAATGTAATCTGGTCTGCAGTTTATCTTAACACTCTTCATCTTGTTTAGAAATGCTGGTTTAATGTCTAATGAAACTTTCACATCAGTTCACCCTAAAGAGGCTGTGTCCTTTCTCAGGCTCAGTCACTGAATCTCTCTGACATGTGCTGTTCCAGTTCTCACTGCAACTCTAGCTTTGTTGGTAAGCACCAGCTTTAAATCAATATTCTGTGGCCTTAACGGTATTACTTACAAAAGGACTGTTGGAGAGGCAGTTTTGTAGAGACCAGACCTGCTCCAGTCCCTTCTGCCTAAGTCTTTTATTTCCCAGTTCCATTAGCCATGTCTGTTTGTGTGCTGTCTCCCTTAGGAAATTACTTGGGAGTCTTTACTAGGATCACAAGTGATCTCTCAAGGATAACTGCTAGCTGCAGAAAACTTCCCAAGTCTGCCATGATAATGGTTACCTTTATTCAAAATAATTTTATAATAAATGTAAAGAGAATGTGATAGTAAAGACTTGTATCAAGCATGTACGATTCCAAGAATACAAAATGTATGTAACTACTGCAGAAGCAAACTCCCTGCAGTGACCAGATTTCAGGTAAGTAAATGACGGACACAATGGTTTCTATATAAAAGAATGTGCTCACATTGGTCTAATTCTTAAAACATTCATCACAGAATGCTTGAAGAAGATGTTCAGCTAATTGTTGCCATCTGCACATTTTAGAGAGTACATCAGATACCAGTTCAGCTGTTGATATAAGTGAATGTCTTTTTATCTGTTGTAGGAACAGAACATCACCTTGCCAGTATGTTAAGTAGCAATTAAATTGTGGGCACTTGCTGTGAAATCCACTAATTCACCCCTCCCAGTCGGGAAATGAGTTTTTTGACAGCCCTGCAATACAACCTTATCTTTTCTAAATTCCAGCCCATGCCACTTCACTTTTGCTGCCTGGCTTTTGAATAGCAGCCCCATTTCCTGTGCCTCAGCAAAGATCCGTGTCGGTGGCAGCAGGCTTTGTAGTGCTGCAGCACGGCTCTCTGCTGAGGCTAACGCAGGGCTTCCAGCGGTGCAGCACCAAGCAGCGTGCTCAGCTCACTCTGAGTTCTCTGGCAGTGACCGCCTCATCTCAGTAACAGCAGGAAACCTGAGAGCACAAGCAGCACAAAGACGATGCTTATCACCATTGAAACTTGGATAGGAGTAGTGGTCTTTGCTGGAGGAACAGGGCTTTGTTTCTCAATAAAATTAGGAAAAAGCATAAAGATTGCTGGTAAATAGAAGCTGCTATTGTTTAATTTTAGGTATTTTTAGCATGCTTATATAAAACCTTAATTTAAATAGTTCTGATTTTAAAGTTTATGAAATATATTTTTGATCAATATTTCAAGAACTTTCTTGAAACTCAGCTTCTCAGATACTATAGAATGTCTTGCAAGTATGTGTTATGCTACTTTCTCGCTGAAACACATTTGCAGGAATTAAATCTTCAAAAATCAACTAAACTCTTGATAGCCTGTATTCTCTCCCAAAAATAAAGGGTGTCTTCTGCATCCCAAAGAGATGAATCTTTCAGATTGTCACCTAATTAAATGGGTAGATAATAACTTTTTTTAAAGGTCATTTTTTGGTTTTATCTGCCATAGCCCAAGCCACTCCTAAGCAGTTTCGTTAAAGTATCTGTATTTTATTATTTCTTCACTATCTTCTACCTTTCTTTCAGTTGCCATCACTCTCTTTAAGAGTAGAATACATGTTTCCTAAAGCTTTCCACCATGTAATCTCAGTGTTAACTCTTATGTAGTTTTAAGAGTCTCTGAGAGCACTGTTTTGGAAGTAAAAGTAAGATGTACTTATGCTGTATCTTCTGTGAGAGTAAGATGGCAGTGTGTGGAGCATAATGCATGAACTGGTTACTGCCCTCTTCCTAGGACAGAGTTTGTTTGAAACCACCATGATTTAATTTGAGTTAGCTAATTGGTAAGTATTTTAAACATTTGATAGGACATGAACAAATGAGCGCTTCAGAAGTGATAGTCTGAGGCAGTAAGTGCTGAATAACGAGGCAGCCTCTATGCAACTCGCCTGTGGAACAAATCCGCAACCTTCCATACACCACAACCACGGAAGGTGCAACTGCCAGAAACAGCTTCTGTCAGTGTAATTATATTGTTGTGGAGTTTTTGAGCGCTGGAAGGTACTTCTGCGGTGAGAATCGCCGTCTCGCAGTGTGTGAAGGTCAGTATTTCTCGGATAAGAAAGGCGCGCTGAGGCGCGGATGTCNCCGGGGACACGGGCGGGACAGGCGGCACCGCTCTGCGAGGTGGCACCGTACAGCCTGGCGCTGCCAGAAACTGCTCGTGGTCACATTCGGAACATCCCTTTGAATCCGAGGGTTTGGTTGGTTTTTTTCAAATTTAGATAGCTTAGCTTTGTTTATACTGCCTTCTTTATGGCGTATGTTTTCCCCTTTAAGTAAATCACATGAACTGCCTAAACAGTGTCAGAAGAAAGATTTTCTTCCCCCTTTTAGCTCTAAATAAAGTCTAAAAACTTATTTTCTCTACATATTGTCCCTTTTATGGTAAGATTTTTACCAGAATTTTTGCTTCATCATTATCTCTTGAAAGTGTAGAATAAATTTTTTTTGTTTTCCTATCATTATGTAGATTAAAAGCTTCACCTTGATATCAACAATTCATTTGTTCCATTTCCTTGCTAACTAGAAAAAAACCTAAAAGGAGCATATAGAGAGGCTCCCTATGTTTCTTTGGGAATAACCAAATGTAATCCTTTACAAAAGCTTGCCTTACACACCTTCGCCAGATGGTAATCTAGCATGACAGTTTATATTAACACTATAGTGTGTGGTAAGTGATCTGGAGTTATTTCTTTTTATATCCTGTTTGGCTATTCAAAAACTTACAGGCAGAATGACTAAGCAGAGGGAAAAGCAATTTATATAAAATTTACTGTACGAATGGGATTGCTTTATTTTTGTCAAATAGAGAAAATAGCATAGAAAGCAGCTGTCTCTTCATTCCTCTGGAATCTTAATGTAGTTTTTTCCTTCCACTTATTTTTAATTCTATTTCTAACAAGAGGCTGCAACTCAGGATAGGTACAAGGGGGAGTTTTTTAAGGTGTCATCCTGCAGTGCTACATACTAGAACATGTTGCAGAACATGACAATATAATGGACACCAGCATGATCACAGCTGCTTACCTGAACTGAGTTTGATGTAGAAATGAGGCTTCTCTGCTCAAACTTAACAGGAAGATAGCAGGAAGTGTCCTGAAAAATCACTTCTAAAAATGAGATTCGCTATTTCTCCAGTATTCACCAGACTTTTTGAGTGTGTGTGTATATATATATATGTGTGTATATATATATATACACACATATATATATGAGAATACTTATACAACAGCTTTCTTAAAGACTTATAAAAAACGTCACCCCCAGCATTTCATTCCCTATCCAGAAGTAATGTAAGAAATACAGTAAGTTGCAAACAGTCATTGAAGAACTCTTTAAAGCCGTATCAGTGCTATTTGCTTTAACTGGATCCTAAATCCTCCCAAATCACTAACAGCTGGCAATGTAACTCATGAAAAACTACAAGTTAAATTTCAAACTCTTACTCATCTGAAGATATATCTGAAAGGTGTCATGATCTGAAGGGTGTTGTTAAACCTTCCTTTGCAATTATCAGAAGCATTTTCAGCTCATGCGACAGGAAAGTATTCCTTCAAAGTCATAACATTAAGAAGATTTAAAAGACTCCTTGAAATGGGACTTGACAAAATACTTCAGCAGGCAAAGGCAACCTAGAGTTAATCTCTTTTGCCTTTTCATTATGCAAAACATGTCTCTTGTTTAGCTACTGTAAGTCAAGGAGTAAAAAGAGAGAGAGTTTGAAATAAACATCGGGAAAACAATACACTAGAACAAATTCTGAGCACTTTATTTATGAGAACGTCTTGCTATGTGGCTGAATTGCTGTCATCCTTATGTCGCTGTGGCTGCCTTTAAATCCACAGCTGCTGGAATCAAAAGGAATATTTTTACTTAGCAGCAGATAGTAATGTATAGGCAGTAACAGATTTATTTTTTTCTTCTCCACCTGGTGATAAAACTCATATATGGAGCAACATCATACTGCATGTGTTTTGGCAAACATTGTCATAATCTCCCACTTTGCTGATGTCCTTTCACTTTAAGGATCCTTAGTAACTTCTTATGCCAATCAGGAGAACCTCCATAAAGTGGGATTTATGAATAACAGGAAATTTAGTTATCCAGATACTCAGTATCCAGTCTCACTCACTCTACCATTCCTGATATCCACTGGAAATGGGCCTACCAGAAGAATCTGAGCCTGAAACACTGGAGGTGAAGTTACTGTGAGAACTTAATTGAAGCAGTGTGTAACTAAGAAAGGATGATGCAGAGCTGTGGCATAAACACATCCTCAGCATGATGTACATTTTCACTACAAACATCCTAAGAAGGTAATCTTCCCTGTGAGAAAGACAGGGTTATATTATAGAAGGAAGTTGAAAAGAGAGGCTGACAGTTTCTATGAAAGGAAATTTAAAAAATGTGATGAGAGAAATGCACAATAAACAGACAAGCTGAATACTAATTAAATCAGGTGCCATGAACATTTAGTTACTGTATACACAATGTGTGTTAGATTGGGTACATTAAAAAATGTATCAAAACATTCAAAATAACTGGAAAATACAGTTTTATGTAAAAACAATCCTACCTGAAAAAAAAGAAATTGACTTGACTTCCAAAGTAAATCTGTTGTTTCCTTGCTCAGGTGGTGGTGGTGAAATGCTTCAGTCTCTCCTCACAAGAAACAAGTGAGAGGACAAGAGGAAATGGCCTCAAGCACTAGGGCAGGTTTAGGTTGGATATTAGGAAAAATTTCTGGACCAAAGGGTTATCAAGCCCTGGAGTCACCATCGCTGAAGGTGATTAAAAGACGTGTAGATATGATACTTACGGGCACAGTCCAGTGGTGGACTTGGCAGTGATGGGGCAATGGTTGGGCTTGATGACCTTAAAGGTCTTTTCCAACCTGAATGTTTCTGTGTAAAGGGATTGGGCTAATGCAGGGTGGTGTCTTCACTGGGATATTGCTGAGAAAAGCATTCATTTGATGAAATACTAACATCAAAATAAAACTGGGCAGTTCCATATTTAAATATTTCAAATTTAAAAATGTTTTATTGTATCTTCAATAAAAAAAGGCATGATGTGATAAATATAGAAGTTCATTAATTTGCCATTACAAAACCTATTTTCAAAAAACTACAGTGTGTGGCAGGTCCAGAGGTGTGAAAAGAGGAAACAAATGTAAGAAAACAGCAGTTAGCAGATTTATGTGCCTTCAGAATTTTCCTACTTGAATTATTCATCCTACTTTAGTTATTCACCCAGCTTTATTGGAGGTAGATCTTTCTAGCTCCAATTTGTTATATACGTAATTATTTGATTAAAGATTACTTTGCATTAATTATTGCGTATTTTTCTAGGATTATGCCAGCCTATTTGCATATCCATAGCAGAGGGTGTCTCTGTACTTTCTATTCTCTTAATAGAATATGGAAATAGAGCATCTATCACAAATAGCTGCACCAGTTTTATTCCAATGTGAAAGAATGCAAAGATTAATTCCTAAATGTGTTTTTCTAAATCAGCTCCAGTTAGAAGAGATATGCTGGCATTCCTGAAAACCTCTCTGCTACTTTTGCTACTAATGCTCTGGGGTAGGTCAGTACGCTATTCTGATTGTAAAACATTAATCTTACATGTAATAATTTTTGGTGCATGGTTCTTCCTCTGAGATCTTAGCTTTAACTTAGCTGCTGAAACAAAATCAGGGCTTTTTGCCTGGAGTTAATAGTCACCTTCAGATGAATAAGTGTAAATCAAATAAATTGGCTGGTTTAGCCACAGACTTTACCAATTATTTTTTTGGACCAAGACCTATTGTATTGTTAGAAGGCTCAAAATGAGGGAGTTGCACATCAGCAAACAAATTACTCATGTTAATATTTTCCTCTGTAATCCAGTTACACAAGAGGTAATTGAGATTAAGAAATTCACTGCATAACAATGTCCTCATGCAAAAAGCAGTAACTTCCCCAGGCAGTGCAGGACTAGCTTTCTAATTTTAATAAACACTCTAGAGTGTTGTTTTGTGGGGCTTGAAGAAGTACTAGAGAATGAAGAACCTTTTTATTGTTGGGCTAACAAAATAAAATATGTTGGGGCCCTAATCTTGTGCTAGGAGCAAAGTGCCAGCTTCACAAAACCACCATTTCTGACAAATTTGATATTAATTGGTTTTTTTGACAGACAGTAGCAGTACCCTTAACATCAAAATAACTGTGTGGTTGTGTATGTACTGTACAGAACCACAGTAAACAATGTGCTGTGTATTTTAATTTACATACGACAACTCCATTAAACTACGCTCTTACACAAGGCAGTAACCTGAGATAAAACAGATTTTCAAGATGATGAGCAAAGCTTACATACCTCTTATTTGTGCTGTGTTGCTATCAGTGTGCACACATACAGGTCCATACTAAAATGTCATTTCTCAGAATAAAAGCACGTGCTTCCAAGTGGAATACAAAGCAACCCCAAGCCTATTCTAAATTAAAATATTTGAACAATATATTAACTCGGCTTAAGTCTGCCCCCCGACCACTGTGATTCTTAAGTTCTTTTTTAGGAAAAGTAATGGCTAATTGTTTTATATTTATCTTTTCCATGTCACTTATTTAATATACTTCTATTTGTATCTCCCTATGGTTATAATTTTCTAAAAGCTGAAATGGCCTCATTTATTTAGGCTTTAAGAACCTGTACATACTATACATCTGATTATAGCTCTACTCCTTTACTGTACCTTGCTTAGTTCTGATGTAGTGTTTTTGACAAACTCAGTGGTCTTATACACTGACATATTGATGCTCATTTCCTTTCCTACAAATTCCTAATAATTTTATTTGCCATTTTGATTACCATATAGCATTAAATGGGAATTTTTATAGAAATGTATGGAGATGTAACAGCAGTTTTGGAATTGTAAAGGGGGAATCCAAAATATCCCTCCACTAGAGAATTATTCCGTTGTTTTGTCAGTGTTGACTTCCACCTTCCGTTTTACTATCTACTAGATCAATGTACTCTTTCATACTCAGTTTTAGTTCAAGCTATTCTGAAACCTGTCTTTTTGATACTTTATTTCACTTCATATTCTCTTCAGAGGCTCTTTATGAGCAGTGCAGGTCCTAGGAGAGACCTCTAGACAGCTTTCCTGACAACCTCACACCAGTGTGAAAACTGGCCACTCTTCCCCTGTTTTACTTTACTTCCTTTAACCAATTGTGCACTCACAAGAGAATCATCCCTCTTAATAACAATTTGATTTCTTTAAAAGTATTCCCTGAGGACCTTGTCAAAAGCTTTTTGTAAAGCCATATACAACCTATTGATCGACTGACAATTTTCTATATGCTTTTTGACTCCTCCAAAAAACTCTACTAGAAACACAAGACATGACTTGCTTCTCCAAAAGCTGTACTGAATCTTCACTACTGTATGCAGCCAGGTGTCTAACAATTTTCCAAGCGTGTGAATCAGACTCGGTAGTTCTCCAGGTCCCTCTTCAAGCCCCTTAGGAGTTATCAGGATCACATTTGCCACCTTCCACTCATCTAGTACCAAGGCAAATTGAAACAATACCTCACACATCATCATTTTAATTTCATGAGTGTTAGATCTGAGGTTCTTCAGACTCTTTGGAGAATTGAATCTGGCCCAGGCAAGTTATTTTGATCTATTGATTTGTTTTAACAAAGCCTTTTCTTATCAGAGTGTAACTTCAGTTAACACCTTGGACTTGGCCTGTAAAGAAAGGCCCTGGTAGTTGATATGTCAACCACTTTTTCACCACAAATGGTTATATTCACTGGACAAAATACCTGGCCAGACCAAGAATCCCATGCAGAGTTAGCTATCTGCATCATTTGTGTTAAGAAAAAGCACCAAAGCTAAAACTTGCAAGGATTTTGTCAATTAAAGCTAGTAAGAGAATCAGTGCAAAACTATATGTTTGACAATGCTATATTGAGAAAAAAAGAATGTTGTATCAGTTTGGTTCCATGTTAATTCCCACTGAAACATTAATCAAAAATTTGTCTTTGTCATATATTTCTCCTTTTAAATATTTCTCCTGTTTTTCCTAGTTGTACACCTCTTACCGCCCAGCTCTCTATCTGACAGGTACACCTTTTAAATACATATAGACAGTTATGAGTCTTTCCAGATCATTACCTAAATATACTCTATATACTCTGTGTGCACCATTCATTTCCACTAACCACACTCTTTTGGACCCAATGACGTCTGAAGTAATGTTGCACAACAGCACAGTCGAAATTTCAAATACATTCTGCCTTGTTGGTTATCACCTCGTGTATGCACAAAC
This sequence comes from Lanius ludovicianus, assembly GCA_013397235.1. Classification (NCBI taxonomy): domain Eukaryota; kingdom Metazoa; phylum Chordata; class Aves; order Passeriformes; family Laniidae; genus Lanius; species Lanius ludovicianus. The sequence continues at coordinate 1,138 of VYXG01011556.1, read as the reverse complement.
ACAAACATACCTAAAGAATGTATGACATATGAGGGTTCACTCAACTATTAATATTAAATGTGAGGAGTGATTTACCACTATGTATTCATGTAGGATAGCTACCATTAGTGGAGACAAAAGCAGAACAGACCCCCTGGCAGAACACTTCTAGCTATGCTATTGCCTTACAGTGCACCAGTCCCCTCGTGGTGCTTTCCTGGATGTTACTGATGGAGAGCAAGGATAACACTTGCACACAATTCTACCAGCTGTCTGTACTTGTAGTTGCAGTCCCTCGTTACTTGCATGTTTTAGCTGAGACTTCCCTATGATCCTTCTTTCAGGCAGTCAAAATCTGATGTGTTGGCAATGTTGTACATATCCTCAAGCGAAGATGAGAAGGGGGAAATATTTTATAGTCCAAAAGAGGTTGCAATGTAGGTAGGAACAAGTTGTTTTTTATGCAATAAGATGTGCATTAAGCAGTACAGGCAAAGTTTTAATATTGTACTGTATCTGTCAGCACACACTGGATTGGGGCATCTAATCAGCATGCTGCTCTCACCAACTTGTACCCACATTTGATTGTGCATTTCTCTCTAATGCATTAAAAATAGTCTCAGGCATATTTTGATAGTGCACTGATGTAAACCTAACACAGAGCAGAAGGATTGGATGAATAATCATACTGCTAATCCCACCTGCTGTCACACAAGAAATACATGTAAAGAAATGTATAGATATACCAGTTAACCTTAGCATCTGCCATCAGAGCTAAATCACAATTGCACTGGAAATGGCACGGCAGACAGATTTGACTTTCTGTCAGTACTATCCCATCCCCACATTCTGGAGGTTTGGCTCTCGAGTGCTGACACAACCTTCAGCCTGTGTGTACTCAACACTTTCCAGCCCTGTGGGGAATGCAGCACACTTCCCATGATATATTCAGATGACTGTAAGTTAATGGCTGCTGGACAGAATCACAGTTTAATTTCTTGCTCTTCTTTAACGTGTTCAGAGCCCCATAAGAATGCTGTGGTAGGATCACTGCAAATGCTGAGACAGTGTCTTGCTGTTGAGCAACATCACTAAGAGACCAGTTTTCCATTCATTTTCCCTGCAAACCTCCAACATGCTGTTGTAGATGAGTCAAAAT
>VYXG01011555.1:148653-208939 GCA_013397235.1 Lanius ludovicianus | reverse complement strand
GCTGTGGGCACACAATGCTGTGCTTGGGGAATTCCAGCATTATTCAGACTGTTCGTATGGATGAATCTTTGGATGTTCAGATGTTTGAGCTTGCAGTTGAACTCGGCATCAGTGACACAAAACTGCTGCTGGAGGAGATCCCAGTGATGTAAAAGGTGTCTCTAGGGGCTTCACCTAAATGGAGATCTGAGCAAATTCTTCACTGTTCTCACCTCCGTTTGTAGGCCTTGTCTGTGCTGGGGTAATTGGAGGCTCTAACAAGCTGCTGTGTGGGTCCTTTGAAGTTGATGAATGTGTAATTTTTGCCATAAAACGGGAAATAGAATTTACCTCAGCTTGCTCTTGTGTTTAATTTGCAGATGATTTTCTCTTGGGATTTTTTGCGTGTTAAAAAAACCAAAACAAAACAAGCCAGTAATGCATGATATTTCTTTCCTGTTTTGAATTCAGAACTTGATTAGGAGGTACCATTTAATACAAAAGAAGTTTGGTTGGGCTGTGGATCGGAGAAGCATCTTAAAATCTATAAAATCATGGGCTGCAATCACAGAGGGTCCTGTGTGGTGGATTGGGAAGAACAATGGTTGTCTCTTTTCTTGCTGAGTCAATGAGGCTCTTGGAAAATGAAAAGCTCTTCTAATGAACTTTTATTTCCATGTGCTTTAAAGGGGATAGTGGTTTTCTGCTGTTCAATGTAGAAAACCTGACTGGTCCTAAAATATAGTCATCACATGTGGTGATCATGCTTTTATGTATTTTAAGGCTACACTTGTGCTTTTGCTAGCTCTGCATGTACTGCTTGATATCTTTGAACCTCTCTTTTGAGTAAACCAACAAACTCTTACTTATTTTCTTTCATTATTCTGCTCTGCTTCCATTGATGACTCTAAACTTTTGACTCCAGACTGGCAATATGAGGGTAAGATGGCAAAATATGACTTCCTGAACATTGCTCGTCTGCTTTTCATTTGTGTTCTCCTTAGAGTTATTAAAATTCCATTCACTAAGTAGATCCTTTTTCGTTGCAATTAAATTCAAATTGTTTGTTTCTGTTGTGAAGCTTTAATTATGATTTACACCCTTTAATCATTCCTTTGTTATTTCTTTGGGTGAAATTACCATCCTATTCCCTGTGTCCTGACAGACACTGAGATTCCTGATGGGATCTCTAGAGCGAGACACAAACAGATATGTTAATGTAGCCATCCAACTGGATCGTGATGGAATGTGACAACAGTCCTTCCCTGGGAGGGTGGGCAGGCCCTGGCACAGGGTGCCCAGAGCAGCTGTGGCTGCCCCTGGATCCCTGGCAGTGCCCAAGGCCAGGTTGGACATTGGGGCTTGGAGCAGTCTGGGACAGTGGGAGGTGTCCCTGCCATGGCAGGGGTGGCACTGGATGATTTTTAAGGCCGTTCTGACCCAAATCTTTCCATGACCCTGTGATTTGAGGGGTGAGTGTCCATGACATGCAGTCTAAGTATGGGATAAGCAAACAGCTCTGATTTTGATCCTTTGTGAGTGTAACTTTACTATCAGTTGTAGCTCATACTTGCATCACAGTGAAGGGAATACTTCCCTTCAGCATGCCAAATATGCTGACTTTAAAACAAGCCCCAATGACAAACCCCCCCGAGATGTTACTTTTGCAGTGAGAAATAACTCTTCTTTTCATCTTTATAGATTGCAAGTTGGCCAGAACAGGTCCTCCAGCCACAATAGTTCCCATTGACGAGGAGAGTCGCAACGGTGAGTGCCCCGCAATTATTTATATAACAAATTATTTATAACCAATTTTTAAGGCTTTTGTTGCATGTAGACCTTCTTAATTTTTCTAACGTCAATGAGATGGTAGCAGAGGACAAAGTTCTGGTCAGTCTTTGGGTTTGTTGTGTTTGGGTAAAGCTGAAATTTTACTCTGCAGCATGACAGGAGTGTTAAAAACCTGGTCTTCTGGGTTTCCCACGTGGCTTTTGGAGATTGCTTGTTGATATGCTCTGAATTTAAGAATATGAGTTTATGGGCAGCTCTGAAATGGCAGAACTTGCATGAAGTCGGAAATTTCAAAAAGAAAATGAATGTCCCTTTTTTGCAGTATTTTACTTCTCCTGTCAATTCACAGAGCTCTCAAGCTGTGTATCTGTGGTCTGAGCATTGCATTTGTGCAGAGTAATGTGATGGGATGAAGTGCTTTACCCTGTTACAATCAGCTTACTCCTGAGAGTAAGTTCCTACTCTTTCCTGCTTTTTATGCTGTGTGTTTAGGGTTTTTTTTAACCTTGCAAGCTGGGCCTGGTTTTGTGCTGTGTGTGGTTGTGGTTTATCAGATATGGGTGCTTGAGATGGTGAACAAAGCCAGGTCATGCTGGTGGAACCCCTCTGCTGTTATTCCTGGGGGAATTCCTTGTTGGAGTTGCTTAAGGTCAGATGGATAAATGTGTTTATGGGTAAAACCCCTCAATAAATCAATTGTTAACACACCTGTGTGCTGAAAAGCTCTGGTTTTGGGGTGGCTGTTGAAACCAGGCTCTTTTCTTCCTCCTGGGGTGTTTTTTCCTGCAGTCAGGAGTGTCCAAATAATGGATATGCTCTTTGAATTGGATGTGTTGTTCTTGGCAAGCTGCTGTTGTATTCTGATTTGTTCCATTGTGGGCTGCTCAGTTTTGGTGGAATAACCCCCTCAGCTGAAATGGTTTTGCTGCCAGAGCTTTCCTCCTCCCTACTCATTAGAAATAAATCTGTACTAGCAGCAAGGGTGTCATCAGTGTTATTTTGTTGGTGCCTTATGTTTTAGAAACTTGCAGAAGTTTCTGCTTCTCTCTTTCCCACACAAGGCATTATAAATAAATCCAAACCAAGTTTGCCATCAAAAAAACTTTATGAAAACCTTTAGAAAGAGAGGCTGAAGTTGTGGACTCCCCATCCCTGAAAGTCCAAGGCCAGGCTCAACAGGGCTTGGGGCAATCTGGTCTAGTTGAAGGTTGTCCCTGCCCATGGCATAGGAGCTGGAATGAGATGAGCTCTGAGGTCCCTTCCAACCCAACCCCATCTGTGATATAAAAGTTAATAAGGACTGTATGGTGTTCTACATTTCCAGTGACCAAACTTTATGCTGGGATTGCCGAGAGATGCAGAAATAAAAATCCACCCAATTTTGTTCTAATCTATACAAATGTGTCTCTAGCTTGCATAAAGTGTGAAATCTCCTTATCTTAGTTCTTGCACTGCACTGTAGCTTCCAAGGATCTGTTGTTGATGTTGGAATAGCTTTTCTGAGGCTTTGGGATCTCAAAACAATGGCTGGGACATTTAATTCCATCCAGTGCATGTGGTCATTGAGTTCTGACAGCACAATAAACACAAAATCCTGCTCTTAAGAAACAGATATTTAGTTCCATTGTGCCATGGCACACTGAGCTCAAGCATTGCTAATTCACAGGAAGTCAGAGACCAGCAAATCTCATGGAATAAAAATGTTTTCCCAAATAACTGTTGCTTGTTTTCATAGTCAGGCACGCAGGTAACCCTGCATGACCTTTAAAGATCTTCTTGAAATCAGCAGAGCTGTTGAGATTTGACAGTTTCCCACTGTGGGATGAGTGTCTCTTTATATCAAGTAATTTAGGTCCAGTAGTAAATTATCTTATAATTGTGCTCGTGTGAGCAATCCTAGAAGGAGTGAACCTGGCCTTTCTTAAGGAATAAATAATTTTATGATTTTTTCCTGTGTTGAACTGAATCGGGTGATAGTATTTCAGATTGTATTAACAGCAAAATCCGAATTTTCTGGATGATTTTTATAGGCAGAGAGTTATTTTTGGATTTATTTTTATTTAATTACTGGATTTGAGATTTGGTTTTGATTTGTTTTAAAGATTGAATGAGCCTTATTCCCAGGTCAGACTTTCTCGCTGCCACTGTACTCCACATTTTTGGAGGCCTCTATGTGGAGCCGTTAATGCTTTTTCCCTTCAGAGGAGCATCCTGAAATTCTCAAGGGCTTTGAATCTTTGGGCAGGGTTTTTGATGGAAAGTAGACTCTTGGGAAAGGACCCCTACAAGGCACGATTTAAAGATTTAGAGATTTAATTAGAATTTGGAAGAGAAAGAGGAGGTTTGGGTAGCAGAAACCAGCAGACCAAAGTGAATCCCCCTAACGTGAGGACAAATAGGATCTGGTGTCTTGGTGCTCCATCCAGAACAAAATAATTCCACAGTTAGGAATGCTTTGTGTTCTTTCTCATCCTAGAAAAATCAGTTGATGTTGGTGTGGTTTGATTTTATTTTGGTGGGGTTTTTTCTCCCCCCTCCCCTTATGATGATTTGAGTTCCCTAATGAGTAATAGGAGCAAATCCCAAAACCTCCTGCTCTCTTCCCTCCATGTTCCCTGGGGATGTCTGACCCAGGGAAGGGCAGCATTCACGGCTCTCAGTTGTTATTTTTACACCTTTTCACCTTCCTGCTCTCTCAGCAGCAACCCTTCATCAGCCTGACTTTTTGGGGAGGCAGAGGATGTGTGATGGTGCTGCAAATCCCCTTCCACAGCCCCCTGTGGGGAGGGACTCATGGGGAAAAAATGGGCACAAAAATGCAGCAAACAAAGCTGTGGGGTTTTTTTCCACCTAATTCTGTTGGACCAATTTATTTTCAGTTTTATTATATGTTGTGCTGGAAGAATAGGCCTGATTGCAGAGGCACATTGATGATTTCTGTGCTGGTCCAAACTGGTTTAACTGGGTTTTCAGGGAAAATCGACAGGGATTGAAGAAAATGTCCCCAGAGGCACAAAACCTGTAGCCTCCCTCCTTAGGTGTGCTGATAAGGACTGAGAGTTATACTCTGAATATTCATTACTTAATTAAATGTTCAGTGACCACCAGAGTGGGCTGGAATTGAGCTAATTAGCCCTAAAGGAGGCAGGGTCCAGGCATTTTGGCTAAGGGGAGAAGTTGTTTAGTAAAATCAGCTTGGAAAGTTGCTGTGCCCTGAGCACAGGAATGGCATTCCTTAAGAGCTGTGGCTCCATGTTCATTTCCTGCTTTTCCCTCCTGCTTCAGGAAGAAGGGTGAGTTAATGACTTGAGGGTGCTTCAGCCTTGGAGGGCTTTTCCAGCCTAAATGATTCCATGACATTCTTGTATTGCCTTCACGAACATCTCACTCAGTAATTTTAAACAAAAATACTGTACCTATTGCTTCCTGTCATTCAAAAATCAGCTTTATGAGGGAAAGTCATCTTAGTTTCACCACTTCAAGGGATTCTGAGAACAGCATTTCCCAAGTTTGCAGTGTATGTGTAGGTGTGGAAAGACACCAAACTATGATTTCTTCTTGATTTTTCTCTGTTTTCCCATTAATGCACCTTGAGGACTCTTTGCATTTTACTTTTACTCAGTGCACCATTTTTTGTAGTGTTTCTATAATGGAGAAAATTCAAAGTATTACTTTATATGTTGTTATCATTCCTGTGAAATGTTTCCAGGAAACATTTGATTTTTAATCTAGTTCATGCCATTGTCTTTGTACTTCTCTGACCACACATAGATTTTTCACACCTCTTTAGACAATCTTACAGCTCCCTAAAGTGTTTATGAATGGTTTTGACCAGCTTTTCAGACAGGTCTTCACCAGCCCAGGATTTGGTTTGTCTGGCAGTGGAGATGTGGTGTGCAGATCTAAGTTAAGGTGTTGCAGCCAATAAATAAACCTTGGATTAAATCTGGCCCCTTGTAGGCCAGGGGTCTAGGCCCAGCCTGGCCGTTCCAGCTCAGGGTGCAGTCGAGGTGGATGATGCAGATTTAGTGATGAGTGACAGCAGTGTTTTGCTGATACTCACACAGTATCTCTGGGTGCTGATGCTGTTCTGTGGTCATTAATCCCAGGTCTAAGACATTAGATTAGGCAGCAGTACAAATCTGAGCTGCATCAGGCCCAGCCTGTAATAACATCTGCTCAAATTAGGCCTCGCTCTGTGGAGTTTGTTCCAGCTTTATGTTTTATGTAGGAAGAGAGGTGATCCATTAGATCCAGTAGCTGCCAGATTGAGTAACTTCTGTCAGAAGTTGTTGCCCTTGTGGAATGTTGTGGATAAATTTGAGCAGGAGGAGTGGATTTGTATTGATTCACATGACCCACGTGACTGCTGCTGGGGGCTCCACGTTGAGCCACATCCCAGGGCTGTGCACTTCAGCTCCATCTGCTCATCCCTGGGCTCATTTGGGAGCCAGAGGCTTTCCTGTGGATGCTGCTCGAAGAGGAGAAGGAGCTGGGGGTGCTGTGGGCGAGAGCTGGGACCCAGAACCCCCCCCCTGTGCCCTGGGCTGAGCCCCCAGCGTGGGCAGCAGGAGAGGGGGGGATTCTGCCCCTGTGCTCAGGTGAGACCCCACCTGCAGAGCTGCCCCAGCCCTGGGGCCCAGCACAGGCAGGAGCTGGAGCTGCTGGAGAGAGCCCAGAGGAGGCTCCAGGATGGTCAGAGGGCTGGAGCAGCTCTGCTGGGAGGAAAGGCTGGGAGAGCTGGGAGTGTTCACCTGGAAAGGAGAAGCTCTGGGGTGACCTCACTGTGGCCTTGCAGTGCCTGAAGGAGCTGCAGGAAACATGGAGAGAGACTGGGGACAAGGGATGTAGGGCCAGGACCCGGGGAATGGCTTCCCAGTGCCAGAGGGCAGGGCTGGCTGGGATCTTGGGCAGGAATTGTTCCCTGGGAGGGTGGGCAGGCCCTGGCACAGGGTGCCCAGAGCAGCTGTGGCTGCCCCTGGATCCCTGGCAGTGCCCAAGGCCAGGCTGGACATTGGGGCTGGGAGCAGCCTGGGACAGTGGGAGGTGTCCCTGCCATGGCAGGGGTGGCACTGGGTGAGCTTTCAGGTCCTTTGTAACCCAAACTCTGTGGTGCTGTGAGCAGTACTGGCTCTAGTTCTGGATTGTCTAAAGCGTTCCTGTTGAGGAGTGTGCCGATTAGGCATAGAGAAAGGGGATAAAATGGGCCATAGAAATCCCCTGGGAGCAATGAACATTCCAGGAATGTTTCTGCAATAGGACTTCCTGCTGCTGCCTCCCTGGCTGGAGGTGGGGAGCCTGTGCCAGGGTGCAAGTGCCAGGGAACCAAGAGACACCCAACTGTAGCTGACTGGGTTTATTTTTCTAAATGCTCTGGTCCAAGAACTGTCCACAAATTCCTCCATAATTTACTCATGTGCTAAATGTCTTCAGTCAGCTGAAACATAAAATATTTTTATTTTTCATAGCTTATGTTTTCTTCCCATTTTTCATGTCAGCAGCTGGCTCAGAGGTGTTGCTTCTCAACTCTGCCTGCAGGTGCTTCAATCAAAATGTGCACGAGGAAGTATCACTTCTTCCCTGACAATTTGATTTAGTTGATAAATTCATGAGATGGGAAAAGAGGTCAAAATTTATGGAAATTATTTTTGTTTCATTCCTGCCTGTTTGTTCATTTCTGTTCCAAAGTGATGCGTTCTCCAGATTTGGGTATTAAGGACTTCATTGGGAAGTAATGAATCAATTTGGTCTCTAATGCTGTTTTTATACCATGGATTTAAATTCTCATGTTTTTCATGTAGGATAAATGTGTAAAGACTGAAGAAGCTGTAAAATGGATGAGTTTATTTTTCTACTTCTATTTATCCGCACATCAGCAGTGGTTGGGACTGAAGCAGAGCTGTTGTTAAAGATCTCTGCAATTCTCTTCTTTCAGTAATTTTTTTGAAGTTATGTCTTTAAAAGAAAAATCAAAGTTTCAAAAAGCAGGAGATAATTTGGGGTGGCAGTAGTAAAGAAAAGTTGTCCTTTTAGAAACTGATTAATTCTTAAGGGTAGAAAATAGGGATAGAGTTGGAAATATTTAATTATTTTTGTGCTGTCAGTTGTCTAGAAAAATATCCTAACCTGGTGTTGATGCCCTTGGGGGAGGCGAAATAGAGGTCCTTGAATTACCTCCAGGGATGAGAGGGAGAAATGATGTTTGAATGACAAAAATGAGGAATTTAACTCCATTTTGGGGTAAGGATAATTGTTGTGGATCACAATTCTGCTCTGTAATGCTGAGGTCTTTTAAAAATGGATTTGGGGTTTCCTTTTTTACTGGAAATTCTCCTCAGAGCAATTGGAATTTTTCTGAACAGCTCCTCTATGACAATTTGAGTATTCAGAATAAATTATTCAAATTGCAGTACGTGATCCATTCATATTCCCAGAGTGTCTATTTACCTTTGCCAATAAAGAACTGCATATTTCCCCTAATTATTTCTTCCATATAATTTTGCAACATTGAATGTTGCAGTAGCAATGCTCTTGGATTGTCTTCTCCTTCACAGTCCCAGTAAAGCAGTGCCCTACTGGCAGGATTTGATAGCTTTTAAGGCTGTTTAAAATCAGTTTTGCTCCAGGGAGTGGGAGAGGATGGCTGGGCTTGGTGTCCAGAACTGCGATGTGCTTTCCAAGTGTTTTGGTGTCCCTTCAATTATGGAGTGTAAAACAGAGCCCAAAGAAGGGTTGATAAGGCTGGGGGAGGCTGCTCCAACCAGCTCCTGGGAAAGGTGAGCCTGGCTCTGCTGCCCCATGGCAGTGACTCCCTGAGCTGGTTTAGCCAAATTTAGAAATCTCCTCCCTCAGAGAAGGTGGGTTATAAACCACCCCTCCCCCCTGCCAGGTTCGGGAAAAATTAAACTTTTTCCTCGAAAGAAAGTGATAAAAACTATTTATTCAACAAACACACAGGTAAAGGATAATAATGACAAACAATGAGCCCCCCTCGCTATGGAGGGAAAGAAACCTGGGAAAAAGAAAATCCAAGTCCTTCTGTAGGGATTCTCTCTCCTCCTCCTCGGAGCGGGGATGAGGTGGGGCCTCCCCCAGGCCCTCCACCTCAGTGGGAAAAGTCCTGGTGTTCTGGTGTGAAGGAATCCAGAAAAGAAAAGAAACCAAAATTCCAGGGGAAAAAATCCAACCCTCCAGAGGAAAAACGAGCCAATGATCCCGGGAGCCCAAAAAAAACCTCCCAGAGAGAGTTCCTTATCTGTGTCCTTGAGCTCCTGTTTAGAAGTCTGCTCAGTTCTCTCTCTCTCTCTCTCAGGCTCAGTCCAAAAGCACAGAAAGGCAAACAACCAATTTCTGGGCATGGAGCAGCGAATAGGGAATAGAACATCCAGTCACCCCCAGACACTCCCAGAGAGATGTCCCAGTCCTGAGAGCTCAGGTCTCCTCTCATGTCACTGGTGTCAGAGTGAATGGAACTTGTGCTTTCTGAGGAATGGTCTTTTATGTGAATTCTTTGTCAAATGGTGGAGTTCCTACCCTGCAGCTCAGAATGTATTCATTCTTCTTCCCTCAGCTCTGGTGAGCTCTCTGGGCAAAACTCCCTTTCCAAACTCCCAGCTCTGCTGGTTCTTGGGCACTGGAGCTGCTCGGTCTGGAATTGACTCTGGACCAGCTGGGGCTCTGCTGAGCTGAGCCTCCTCAGCTCTCAAAATTCACCATTGTTGAGCTGAGTCCTGCGTAGGAATCCCAGACTGGTTCAGGTGGGAAGGGCCCTCAAAGCCCACCCGGTCCCACCCCTGCCATGGCAGGGACACCTCCCACTGTCCCAGGCTGCTCCCAGCCTCAATGTCCAGCCTGGCCTTGGGCACTGCCAGGGATGCAGGGGCAGCCACAGCTGCTCTGGGCACGCTGTGCCAGGGCCTGCCCACCCTCACAGACAGGAATTCCTTCCCAATGTCCCATCTGAAGGGTTGGAGGCACGTCAGTTCTTTTCCAAGTGCAGCTAACAGCAGGAGACCCGTTCAGCAGTGGGATGGGCTCCCAAACTGGTCTCCTTTCTGTCTCTTCTGTGTCAAAAGAATTCCCCACCTTGCCTTGCTGGGACATGAAGTGTTTGATTAAAATGGACAAAACTACAGTGAAAATGAGAGCTCACGGTGCCAAAGGGCTGGGGAAGTGCTGGGAGAGGCAAGGTTCCCACGCAAGGCCCAGTGCAGTGCCCAGTGAGCAGCGTGCCAAGGGATGTGTCCGGGCACAGGTCCCCTCCCTGCTTCCCTCTGAAGCACAACAGGGATAGAAAGAATCGATGGAAAATCCAGGAAGGGAGAAGCTGAGTCATTGTGGCACCTGCCTAGGGCAGCAGTTGTGCCTCCTGGGCAGGGGAATTGCTGGGCTCAGGCCCTGCCCGTGGCTCTGGTGCCATTGCTGGGCCCCGGAGCAGAGCCTGGTCCATGCTCAGAGAGGCTCTGGGCTCTCCTCCCTGGGGATATTCCAGACCCATCTGCACACAATGCTGTGCCTGTGCTCTGGGATGGCCCTGCTGGAGTAGGGAGGTGCCCCCAGATGCCCTCTGGGCTCCCTGCAGCCTGAGCCAGCCTGGGATTGTGTGTCTCTTTGGGAGGTGCCTGAGGAGCTGAAGTCTGTCCCTCAGGACAAAATTCCCATTGCTTTTCTGAGATGCCTTCTGTAAGCCAGGCATGCTTTTGAAAAATTACCTCCTTCCAAGGAAACCTCACCTAAATTTCCATTTCAAGTGGTGATATAACCCCAGTCCCTTTTCACACCTGGGTGAGCAGCTATGGCTTTGCATTTCCCATTTTTCATCATGTGTCGGGATGTGGCACTGGGAGCAGGGATCTGGACCAGATAAGTAATGATCTGTCCTCGATGTTTTCATAACCCTTCATCCCCCCCAAAAAGGGAAGGGGAAGGGGAAAACATGGGAAAAAATTACTTTTTAAATAGTCATGTTCCAGCTTCCTTTAATTGCACTAATTTTATTTTGATCTTAAGATGATGGATAACTGCTTAGTAATTCATGGATAATATGTTTCTCCCTCATATTCCCTGTGATTTTAAGCAGATTGCTTCAAAACATCAGAATTTTTCTCATCATTCCAACTTTGAATCGCTAATAAGAATCACACTTAAGTTATTGCTTGTTTTGAACAGCCAAGTGCTTGGAACAGTAAAATAATTCAATAAATGATGGATTTCAAAGCCCTTCTTGGCTCAAACATAAATTATATTTGTTGGTTTATTTTGTTACACAGTCTCATGTGAAAGCTCCTTGTATCCTTTTAGATTTTCAAAGTCATGCTAATCAAGCCAAATGTTCTGCTCCGTGGCTCTGAGCGTTTCTTCCTCCTTTATTCAACCATCATTTCTCATCATTACTCTGCTACTCCACATTCTTATCCTATTGACACAAATGTTTAGCAACATAGGGTCTGATTAAAGTAAATCATTAAGTCTGGACCTTATGGCTGTCTCTAAGCTATACCATTAGCACAATCCTAGGGATCATTCTCTCCTTCTGTTGACTCCATTTTTTTCTGGAGATGTTTGGGGGAGTTGTGGTCTGGAGGGGCAAGAATAACATGGGGTTTAACCAGGCCAGGTGCTGGTGCTGCCCCTGGGTCAGGGCAACCCCTGGGGTCAATCCAGGCTGGGGATGAGCAGCTGGAGCAGCCCTGGAGAAGGAGCTGGGGGTGCTGTGGGTGAGAGCTGGGACCCAGAACCCCCCCGTGCCCTGGGCTGAGCCCCCAGCGTGGGCAGCAGGGGAGGGGGGGATTCTGCCCCTGTGCTCAGGTGAGACCCCACCTGCAGAGCTGCCCCAGCCCTGGGGCCCAGCACAGGCAGGAGCTGGAGCTGCTGGAGAGAGCCCAGAGGAGGCTCCAGGATGGTCAGAGGGATGGAGCAGCTCTGCTGGGAGGAAAGGCTGGGAGAGCTGGGAGTGTTCAGCCTGGAGAGGAGAAGCTCTGGGGTGGCCTTCCAGGACCTGAAGGAGCTGCAGGAAACATGGAGAGAGACTGGGGACAAGGGCTGGAGGGCCAGGACCCAGGGAATGGCTTCCCAGTGCCAGAGGGCAGGGCTGGATGGGAGATTGTTGTGGAATTGTTCCCTGGGAGGGTGGGCAGGCCCTGGCACAGGGTGCCCAGAGCAGCTGGGGCTGCCCCTGGATCCCTGGCAGTGCCCAAGGCCAGGCTGGACATTGGGGCTGGGAGCAGCCTGGGATGGTGCAAGGTGTCCGTGCCCCTGGCAGGGGAGTGGAACTACATCATCTTTAGATTCCTTTCCAACCCAAACCATTCCATGATCCATGATTTTTTTACCAGGTTTTTGCCCAAATATATATTAATTCTTTTCAGAAGAATAATTATATGTTACTGCTACCAGGCATAAAGTTTTATTTCTCAGGATGGTTTATGAGCCCAATGAAAAACCTGGCACATGTTGCTTCTGAAATACACTGCTAAGCATTTGTGTTGGGCTTATTATTTTGTCCCTTTCACAACAGGGTGAAGTTTAAAAGAGCAGTTCTGTGACAAATTATCTTCCATGCAAGGAATTAACAGTTTTTGGAAAGGGCATCCCTGAGGAAAGCAGCAGCAGGGCCAAACACCTCACTTTTCAAGTGTGTCTTTGTGTTTTAATAATTCTTGTTTGTACTCTTTTTATTTTTCCTTTATTTTGGTTACTGATCCTGTTTCCCCTCCCATGCAGCTCCACACCCTCTGTTTGATGCATCCAGATCTTTCCAACAGTTCCTTCCAGCATAGAGAGGGCTGGGGGAGAGGATGCAGTGCTGGCCTGAGCTGTGGCCCATGGGCTGTTTCTTCCCCTCTCTGAGGTTTCTGGTGGATAATCCTCAAATCTGATGAGAAGAAAGCTCAGGGGGGACTTTGTGAATCTGCACAAATCCCTGACAGGAGGGGGGGTTGGGCTCTGCTCCCAGGGAACAGGGACTGGAGGAGAGGCTGGGCCAGGGGAGGCTCAGGTTGGATATCAGGAAAATTCCTCCCTGAAAGGGTTGTCCAGCCGTGGCAGAGCTGCACAGGGCAGTGGTAAATCCCCCCATCCCCAGAGGAATGTCACAGCCACGTGCATGTGACACCCGGGGCCATGGGTTAGTGGTGGCCTTGGTAGTGCTCAGTTAACAGTTGACTTCCATGGTCTCAGAGGTCTCTTCCAGCATTAGTGATCTGTGTTTTTTACCTGGTTGCTCCCTCTGTTAATGCCTTTGTGTCTCATTCCTTTTACAAATAAAAATCTTACTGAGTGCCTTTGGGGATTCCTTTGGGAATGATGGTCTTTCACCGCAATTAACTGTTGAATGTCCTAATTTCTTTCTAACTTTTATAGCCTGCAAGTTGCTCTTCTTATCTGTCTGTCAAAGGTCACTTTTTATCTATTTCACTTTCCAGAATTACCTCTGCTTGCCCCCTAGACCAGAGACCCTTGGGGAATTCCCTTCTGGCTTTTCTTGGTCTCCTGGGGGACCCTCCAGCCATGGAAGTGTCCAAGGCCTCGTTGGATGGGGCTTGGAGCAACCTGGGATAGTGGAAGGTGTCTGTGGCAGGGGTGGAACAAGAAGGGGTGGGTCCTCTCCAACCTAAACCACTCCATGATGTGGTTACTGTATCACAACAAGAGCCATATTTCTACTTCAAGATCCTTTTGCAATTAATTTGATGCAAAATTTGAATTTTCTGTCTTTGAGGATTAGAACTGAAGGAGGTTTTTTGTAACCTGTATCTCATCAGATAGTAAGAAGCTTCCTGGTGAAGGAAGGAAAGAGGGTCACCAAATGGTTGATGTTTATGGTGTGATTTCCTACACACTCAAGTTCTCCCCCTGGGTTTTTTGTGGGAAAGAAAAAGTTTGGGATTTTGTTTTGCTTTTTAAATGGGGGAAGTGAAAGCCCATTTGCTGTTACTTATCTACTGAAGGAATTTTCTGGTGTTTATTTTTTACCGTTAACCTTCTTAGAACATATGTTTAGCCTGCTGTCCCACAGATCCTGTTGCCCTGTGGGACCTCACACCCCCAGTGGGCTGTCAGGGTCCATCTCTCCAACAGGAATGTCCTTGGATCCATTCCTTGCCTTCTCTTGTCCTTGCCTTCCTTTGGCCATGAAGGATGGCAGTTAATTTCTCCCACTTTTCTTTTAAAAGCCATGCTCAGATCAAAAAAATCTTGTGGTTTTCCCAACATTCAGCTGTGTTCCACTGGATTTTTCCAGCCTGGGAATACCAGGATGTGCACTTCCCTCTAAGCTGTGTGTGCAGCAGGACAGGGCTGTTCTTTGCTGGGGATCCACAGGCTGGGCTCGTTCTCCTGTGCTTGCTCCAGGCTTGTAGGAGCGATTTCCTGCTTCAGCTCCACCTGCCATGAGATGCTGAGGGACTGCCCTGGGTAATTAGAACCCTCTCAAACCCCACAAGTATCAACTCGTAATGTTTTACCATGTTAAATTTATGAAGTGACCATATGGCGTTTGTTTCGTGCTTTTGTTCGGCATTCATCCTCCTGCTGGTGCCTCCAGGCACTTAATTTATCTCAGCAGTGAGAAACCATTTCTCCTGAAGGTGTGTTGTCACCATGGGTGTTCATCCCTTCCACCTTTCCCACAGGAGGCTCTGGTTTTTAAGGATCTCTGGCTGCGAGGAGCTGAAAGGGAAGGATATGCTACTTTTCTTGGGTAGTGTAGCTGGAGGGTGGGCCTGAGGGATGATGCTGTGTCTATTAAAAAAAAAAAAACATAAAAGAGGACCAAAAAAAAAAAAAAAGGAAAAACAGACAAAAAATAAAGAAAAAAGCTCAGTAACAGTGGAATGAAATATGTATTTCCACAAGAAGAATTCCTAGAATCACAGAATTCCTAGAATCCTTAAGATGGGGGAATGCTTCTTTGTTTAATCAGCGTTCTCACAGAGCTCTCAGGTTATTCAGACGTTATTTTCCCCCCCTTAGAATGTCATATGATGCCAGTCCTAACAGGTTCCTGCTAATGCATTTATTTTATCAACAACATCTCGGGCAAACACCAGGCTTTGATCAGTGGAACTTTGTAAAAGGCACTTGTAAAGCACCTTTCTTTGCCCAGGTGCTGCCACTGGAGCAGGGGCTTTGTTCACGTCCCTGGGGAGCAGGGCTGGTTGGAAAGATCTGGCAGTGCTATTTCTTGCTGTTGTTAAGCTCTCTCATGCATTATTTATCAAACAGCAGGTGAAGACTTCAACCTTTTTATGATAATTGATAGTGGTTAGAATACATGATTACAAACAGCTCCTGAGCACCAGTAAATGCCAGCACGGGAGGTGGATTGGCAGGACGTGTTTTTCATCCTTAATTCAAAATATGTGAGCTTTGTTGGGCCTTGCTGGGTCAACAGTGAGGGGGAGAGGAGAAATAGGTGATAAAATTGTGTATGAAAGGCTTTATGTGGGGTTCTGCCTGCTTGGGCTGTGCAGTGCTCGTGCAAACTCCAGTGTGGGGTGACAGGACTGAAGATGCCTTCTGTGGGCTCACAGCCTGTTGTGGACAATTGATGTTCTTCCCTGAAACCCAGGATCTTCAGGGAGTTGTTCCCTCCATCCCCTGGGGGCTTAAGTTGTTTTTTAGCTGGGGTACTGTTGAGCTTGGATGGGTATCCTTCCTTCCCAGACCAGGCTGAAGGAGCAGAGGAGGCTGCTGTTCTGCTAAGTTCTTTATTTCATAGGCTCAGAGTTTTCTGAAGGCAGAGTTCAAAGGGGATTACATGATAAAGCCAAGCAGCAGCAGGCATAGCACTTCTTCTCCTGTATGCTCTATTCTGTATTGCTATTTTCTCCTCCCTTATTTCTTACAGAAGTGTTGCAGGGGATCCCCCTGGGCCTCCCCCCGGCCGGGTCCCTGCCATGTCACTGAGTCAGGTCTACCTTGGGTTCCAGCAGCCTGGGCTCTGATCTGGTTGGGTGTTTGTCCCATCTCCGCCCCTGGGATCCCCTTTCCCCCTGTCTGTGATAAAACCAGCAGGATGGAAAGCTCTGCCCAGGTCGGGTGCTCTGTCCCCCCCCAGGACAGAGGGAATAAATGACTTAACATCAAAAGAGGCATGAGCTATATTTCTCTTCTCAACTTCTGCTCTGGGGGTAGCTGTCAACAAACACTGGCTTAAGTGGAGCTGCACAGTCGAGGGATATTTAGGCTGTTTGGGAATGGTCTAAAGATATTCCGAGACATAAAAAGGCAAGCTCGCCACAAAATTAAGCAGTGGACAGCTAAAAATAACCCCAAGAAATGGCGCCCGACGTGGAAGTATGGATTATATTTGTTAATTAACCAATCAGATTAATACACAGTTCTAGTTTTCTTTTTCTTAACCTATCCTGGTCTAATTCTAACAGTTGTAATTCTTACACATGTATTACATAGGTATTACACAAATTTGTGTGTACAGTTTCTATCAGTTCTTATTGTTTATGTGAACGCTCTATCTAAAAATGTGGACAGTATAATTCTATCTATATTTTGTGTAAAGTAAAAAATTCTGTGGAAGGGTGACACTGCTGCAGTAAAATCTGTGTCTAAGGTTTCTGCAGCAGCTCTTCAATATTTAAGGCCTTTTTTAAGGCTCTTAGCATCTATCTCTTCTAAAAGGTAAAAAAATCTGTATTTCTACTTCACTTTGGTGTGACTTCATGTATCTCAGCTAGTGCAAAGGTTTTTATTCAACTCCTGTGCCTTGGCTTCTCTCTGGGCCTAAGTCCAGAGAGGCTTTCACTCCAACAGGATACAATTAGGATTATCCCTTGTATGCCAGCTGCTCTGGGCACTGCCTTTGCTTGTGCCAGGTTTTGCCCAAGTCGTTGGCATGGTTGATGCCCGCTTGGATGCCTGCTTGAAGTTCAGGTGTCAGAAAAAGGTGCTGGAAAGTTGTACTCTTGGTTTAGTAAGGTTAAGCCCAACTTAAGTTAGTAAATTTTACCTGTTTATAGCCAGACAAGGAAATTGGGTGGTTGGGAAGCAAGAAATTTAGGATTTTTGCCTTTTCGTATCAACTGTATTGAAAAAAAGAGATGAGACAGAGGTGAAAAAAACAAAACCCATGAGCTGTTAATTCAGTTTGATAGAGCTGAAGCAGCTCCATATTGATGGCTCATTATTTTTAAATTGACTAAGGGTTTCCTTTCATTAATCCTTTATTCTGCAGACAGATGGGGAACGGTGGCTGCTTTTTTTCAAGGGCAATTTCACCCAACTGACAGCACATTGAAGCTTGGGGTTGGGATTTTTTTTTTTTTTTTTACTGTTGAAATATGACATGGCATAGATCAAAAAAAACCAAACAAAACCCATCAAAAGGGAAGATTCTTAAATTAAAATGTGCTGCCTTAGTTTTGTTTTATTGTTTTTATAATTAGGGGCATGATCTCTGTTAATCTTCAGCTATCTGGAAACATGCCTGGTGGGTGTCAGATGTCTCTGCTGGATTAGTAAACATTAAAATACATTAAAACCACACATTTGCGCTCCTTTCAGTGCTGATTTGCACCATCCTTCTCATTCAGCAGCCAGGCAGAGCCCTGAACATTTTGATATTATTTTTATTAGCTCTAATTAGTCTTTATGCATAACGAGCATCCATGGAGTAGCTCTGTGTACTCTTGAGTTTTAGATGTCGGGCTAATTTTGGGTTGTGAGTGCTGTCTGTGAGGTTAAACCCAGAAACAGAGACGAAGGACAAAGCTGTGAGTGGGGCTAAGCCCTTCCCTGCCTCATCCCATCAAAGCCATCAGGGAAACAGGGAATGAAAACACACTTCCAGCTCCAGCCAAAATACTAACCTTGCTGTCAGGTGGGTGCAGGGATAAGCCTGAGAAGTGCAAGATGGAAAAGTGCTGAGTAAATGATCAAGTTGCTGTAACCTCACAGTGTTTCCTTCCCTGGCAATCACCATCATTATTTATAAACAATCCCATCCCGTTGTGGATGCAGCACTTGAAAAGTTAAGCATCCCACTTCTAAAAGAATGTGTTTGACTTGTAAAGGAAGAACCACGACACCACCTTTAAAGGAAAATATCCCCCTTCTGAAAGAGAACTTGCCCTCCTTCTTCCCGTGGTGGGAAATCAGGCTTGCTGGGCTGCTGGTCTTCACAGGGAAAGCAGATTTTGCCCTGGGGCCTTAATGCAGCACAAGTCAGGGCACCTCATTCCTCACTCTCTGCTTGATGAAACAGAAAGGGAGTTTTTGAGCGTTTCTGATTAAATCAAAGGTTCTGGGATATGGTCATTGGGCTGGACTCATCTCCAAGCACTCAGATTAATTTGACCTTGTGAGTTTTGGCCCACAGGACCACGCAGTGTTCCCCCATTATTGCTCTGCTAATGCCAGGCACACCCTCGTTACCCCGTGGTTACACCCCTACACCCTGTGCCAGTGCTCCTGGGCAAAGTCCCACCTCCAGCAGGGATGGCAGCAGGGAGGTGCTGGCGGAAAATTTGGCCTGGCGCAAACCTCTCTATTTGCCCTGAGTAGGCTCAAAGCCTGCAGCCGTCAGCCAGGGCTGCCTGCAGAGGTGCCTGGCTCAGCAGCCATCAGCTCTCAGTGATTCAGCAGTGATTTCAGCTCTGCTCTGCAAGGCAAACCCCCAGGGCCAGGCCCGGACAGAGAGAGGAGAGGTCCTGCTGGTGGTTCCGCAGAAGGGGCTTTGTTCTTCCATGTCCCACGAAGGGGTGACCAGAGACGGATCCTCCCCGACTCGGGGCAGAGGGGTCTCTTTTATGGGGGCACAGAGCTGGGTGTGCAAGGGTGAGAAACCAATGGGTATTAGGGTATTTTACATAGAGTTTCCTAGAGGATCGTGGGTCTGTCTTCTCTCGCCGTAACCAAAGAGGCTCTCTCTTTCCCCAAGAGGGGCCTGCAGGGGGATTGTGTGACCTCCTTATCTCCAGGCCTCCCTGCCAGGGCAGGGGCTTGTCAGACCCCACATCTGGAGATGCTGCGGTTCCCTTTATCTAAACAAGGGCTTCCTGCCAGGGCAGGGGCTTGTCAGACCCTACAGTTACACCCCTACACCCTGTGTCAGTGCTCCTGGACAAAGTCCCACCTCCAGCAGGGATGGCAGCAGGGAGGTGCTGGTGGAAAATCTGGCCTGGCACAAACCTCTGTATTTGCCCTGAGTAGGCTCAAAGCCTGCAGTTCTTTTCATCTTGAAAGGAAAGAGGGGCTCTGCAGC
This sequence comes from Lanius ludovicianus, assembly GCA_013397235.1. Lineage (NCBI taxonomy): Eukaryota > Metazoa > Chordata > Aves > Passeriformes > Laniidae > Lanius > Lanius ludovicianus. The sequence goes on along the minus strand of VYXG01011555.1, from coordinate 189,948 downwards.
ATCTTGGTGGTGCCCAGACCCTTCCCAGTCAGGACCCTGTGTTTCCAAGCCATTCCCAGACCTGGACCTGTGTGTTTACACGTGGCTGATGGAGGGATTTCCTCCTGGTTGCATTTTGAGACCTCAGCTCACTCGCTCTTAATCCATTTAATGTTCATCCAGTTTATTTTCATAGTTTCATAATTGGCTTATGTGATACGAAGCCATGGATATTTAAACTTGGGAAGTTGCATTCCCTCTGCTCTCCAGGCTTGTAATTTCATTACAAATAACCAATTCTATGTGCTTTTTTCCCCATTGTCCTGTGTTAATAGGTGTATTATACTCCTGTAGCATGCATTTGGTCTCCTCTGTCTGTTTGCATTGTTTTCCCTGGGATCAGACTCCAGCTGACGTGTGTATTTACTGGGATTAAAGAATGGCACAGTGTTTGCTTTCCCTGCTTCAGGACCGTTGCCAAGGGATCTGAGCACTCTTGGCTCTTCCAAGAGACATCCACGTGCTGGGACCAGAGGCACAGAACTGTCAACACTGCTTTGGCATGTCCTCTGTTTCAGTGTCAGTAAACAGGGTTTCAGCAGCATTTTGTGGCTTAAATCACCTTTTCCTGCTGGGAAATGGGTGTTTTTATAAGCAGTGCTTCTGACCTGCCTGTCCTTTGGACAGAGATGTTCTGTTTACACCAGGGCTCTGATTTTTGGCTTTCTATGAAATGTAACAATGGAGGATCTTAGAGCTGCTTCCAAGGGCTTGACTTGGTCAGTCACAGGTTTCTCCTCAGGTCGTTTTTTTCTCTGATATCAACTTTGCCTCTGTCTCACATTTGTGAGACCCCACCTGCAGAGCTGCCCCAGCCCTGGGGCCCAGCACAGGCAGGACCTGGAGCTGCTGGAGAGAGCCCAGAGGAGGCTCCAGGATGGTCAGAGGGATGGAGCAGCTCTGCTGGGAGAGCTGGGAGTGTTCAGCCTGGAGAGGAGAAGCTCTGGGGTGACCTCACTGGGGCCTTGCAGGACCTGAAGGAGCTACAGGAAAGAAGGAGAGAGACTCTTGACAAGGGATGGAGGGCCAGGACACAGGGAATGGCTTCCCAGTGCCAGAGGGTAGGGCTGGGTGGGATCTTGGGCAGGAATTGTTCCCTGGGAGGGTGGGCAGGCCCTGGCACAGGGTGCCCAGAGCAGCTGTGGCTGCCCCTGGATCCCTGGCAGTGCCCAAGGCCAGGCTGGACATTGGGGCTGGGAGCAGCCTGGGACAGTGGGAGGTGTCCCTGCCATGGCAGGGCTGGCACTGGGTGGGCTTTGAGGTCCCTTCTCCAACCCAAAGCTATGACTCTGTGATCTCTATTAGCATTCAATGGCTTCTCTTTTTGGAACATTTGCTTTGTTTTGCTGATCAAATTGTTTTGTTTTGGGGTTTTTTTGGTTGATTTCTCCCTGGAGGGTTACTTGCCTGTGTTGCCTTAAAATTAATGGAAAATATGTTTTATTCTTTTGATGAGAGAAAGTTAATCACCCCCCATAACACTTTTTTTTTTCCCCCGTGAAGAACATCATGAGTCAACCTTAGCAGGTGTCATCATTCCCCTGTGGTGAGGCCTTGCTTCATCTCATTTACCACCAGAACCCACTAATTGCAGCCAGTAATTTCCAGTGGTGTTACAGCTGATGGGAAGGAGGAGCAAAACAGCCCCAGGGTCTGATCCTGCCAGGGTATCTTAGCCAGGAGTGGGCAAATCCAGAGGAAGCAGGCAGGGGCGTGAGTGGGTGTGATGGATGGAGCTGCAAACAGTGGCACAGAATGTATACAGCAGGAAAATGTTTGAGGTGTGGGATTGGCTTTTTTCTTAATAGTTTCTGCTGGGGTTCTGGTTTGGTTTAGTTTTGGTTTTTTTTGTAAAAATGCTGAATGCTGGCCTGGTCCTTTCGTAGAGTCCGACTGCAGTTCCAATGTCCCGTGCCTGAGTGGAAATGGCTTTCTTGGAGCCTAGCATATTTCCAGGAAGGTCGAGTTGCCCAGCCCAGGACATGTCTGTATTTATGTGCTGACTCTGCAGAAGACTCTTCTCACTTTTCTTCCATTAGCTGGGAAGTGGCATCCCTGCTTGGCACTGCACCAGCCAGAGTGAAATAAAAAGGGCAGGACTGATGGTCCTTTTTAAGCCTTTATTAAAAGTGATCAGCTCGGGTGGGGGCTCCGGCCAGCTTCGTTGCCCCCGCTTTGGCTTGGAGGAGGAGGAACTTCAGCTCTGTCACTCCCTGTGATAGAGCCAGGCCTTCAAGCGTTCCTCACGAGGAGTGGCTGTATACAAAGGTGTATACAGAGCCAAGGGTCTAAGCCCTCTGTCTCCAGGGTATTGGTACTGGTAGACCTTCTTATCAGGGTGACTATTTGAAGAAACTTAAAAGGTGGCTAGGTAGTAGTTCCTGATAGAGTAACCTGGTTCATTTTTCTTAAAAGTTTGTTGGCTCGTTTTTAAATTATTATTTTCTAGGGATTTTTTTACTCCCAAGGGTCTTTTCGGCTCTAGTTTGCATATTCAGCCCTTCTTTTTTTCCTTTATCTGCTATTCTTCAGGCAGGCTTCTTCCGAAAGGGGTAAGGAGGGGTTGTAAATTCCTGCCTTGGAATGCAAGCCCTGATAAGAGGTTGGTTTTTTACAACTAAGTGGGGTGAGGTTTTTAACAACAAGAGAAATTTTAACATTTTGGGTTACAAAGCTACAAAAAAAATTACAATGAACTACAAAGCTACAACGAAGTACAAAATAAATGGGTAATTGTTAAATCGCTAATCTGGTCCCTTATTTATAACAAGAGTGACAGAGGTTTGGGATTCTGTCAGATCTGGGGTTCTTCTAAAGACAGTGGTGGCTTTTCCTCTCACTGAGCAGGGAAGTCTCCAATCACCTTCTAGTGCTTTAATGTTTTTGTGATCCCAGTGTTAACCAGCCTCTTTAGAAGTCTTCCACAGAGTTTATTTTGAGCAGAGGTGGATTTGCAGCTCTTAGGAAACAGTGAAGTGAAGGACTGCTGGAGCTCCTTCTGCTCAGGAGGCAGGATGGGGCACTGCTCCTTCCCAAGGATTTGTAGCAAGGATGTTGCCTCATTCCCTTACCCTTTGGGCCATTCTCAAAGCCTCAATAGGTCATTGCTTTGAGATGCTCTTCCTCACCCTGAGGAGCAGTCCAGGCTGTGCTGAAGGTCAGATAAGGTTTGAGGGTGCATCTTCTGTGGGCGCTTAAGGAAGCACTTCCTGGTCATCTGGGAAGGGACAACAACATACTCCAGTGTGTTGGTTCCTGGCAAGACTTTGCCTCATCTCAGGCCATGTTCATGCAGTTAATTTCCAGCTGGAGACAAGGAAAATCTCCTGGTTTAGGTTAGCAAGCCCTCAGCTGTGGTCATTCAGTGAGCAACTGAATATCCAAAAGAGAAAAAAAGAAGAAAAAGTAAAAAAAAAAAAAAAAGAAAGAAAAGGAAAAAAAAAGGGTCTGGCACATTTTTTAATGTTAAAATAATAATCATGATGGGGGAAAAAACAAAAAAAGAGAACTTGGACTTTGAATTTGAAGCAAGAGCATGAGTACAGAAATGGACATTTTGCAGCTGAAATCAAGAGCTATGTCTGGAACTCGAAGTTGATGGGTCATTAGTATAGCAGTAGGAAGTTGTTGGTGTTCCAGCCTTTAAATCCTTGCTGTGCTAAGTGGGTATTTCTGCCCTCTTTGAAAAACTCCTCTTCCTTTCTGATTTGTCACATACTTGAAGGCTGAGAGACCTTTGGTGTTGTTTCATGCTTGCAAGGACAAAGTTAATACCCAGCTGCTTGCAATACAGTTCACTTTCTCTCTATTAATCTAAATCAATCAATTATCCTAACTTCCTTTATGAGAAATATTTATGCCTGCTCAGAGCAGAATCAGTTAAAATTGATTGCATCTTAATTGGATCCAGCACGAAATATTTTGTTGCTTCCTGGAAGGAGCATGGGAGAAAATGTTGTCTGTGGCAGTATTTAAATATCATTTCAGGTGTAGAAGAACAGTTTTGGAGCTGCTGCCTGTACTTGGCTGACCCCCTCAGTTCTTTGAGAAATGAGCTTGTTTAGCACAGAGGATTTGGGTTCCAGCCTCAAAATGCTGCCCTTGTGCAATCTACCCACCATTACCAGCAGAGCCAAAACTGGGAATTCCTGCCTGAAAGCCATTTAGTCCAAGATTTGTCTGGTGGGAATATTTTCCTGGTGAGTTGGGTGTGGGACACACGAGAATGAACCTGTGGGATCTTCAAAACTGCTCTTGATGAGCTCCCAAAACTCAGTGAGGCTGCTGAGGAAGAGCCACCTTGTTGTCTGAGGAGACACCTTATTGCTCTTCAACTCCCTGAGAGGAGGATGGAGCCAGGTGGGGTTGATCTCTTCCCCTGGGAAACCAGCAACAGGACGAGAGGAAATGCCCTCAAATTGTACCACAGGAGGCTTAAATTGGATATTAAGGAAAATTTCTACATGGAGAGTGTGGTCAAGCATTGGAACAGGCTGCCCAGGGAGGTGGTGGGATCTCCATCCTTGGAAGTGTTCAAAAAACTTGTGGATATGGCACTTGGGGACACATGGGTTAGTGGTGACAGCGATGGTGCTGGGTTGGTGGTTGGATTTGGGGATGTTAAAGGTCTTTCCCAATCCCAATGATTCTTCCTTTCTCAGCTCTGTAACATTGCCACAAAAATTACTGGCCAGTTTGATGTAGCTTAAAGATTACCCGTGGTATGTTGCCATTAAAGTCGGTTTTCCCAAATAAAACAGGGTAAGAAGCAGGAGGTGAATAACGTGCTTAGCAGGGCCTCCAAGGTTCTCATGGAGTTTCATGTCTCCTTGGCTGCCGTTTCAGATGAATTTCACTTCAGTAAAATGCCATTTATGGGTAGAAGTCTGGAGGGAACCTGAGCAGTGAATGGTTCCAACAAATGAGCAGTTTGAGGGAATTCATCTTCTGTGGAGGAAATACATGGGTAGGGTAGGATTTCATTAACTTCAGGTAGAAAACGAGGAACAAGTACCTCGGGATGTAAGATTTTGTTCTGATTAGACCAGCCAAGCAATCAGACCAAGACCAAATATGTAAATCTTTGCACCAGCTCTTGAAGTCTTGAAAACTGCGCCAGCATGGTGAGATCTGTGTGCTCTGGACATCTGGAGTTCTTGTTGGAACAGATGCATCACAGACGTGCTGGTAGGCAGGGAACTGATGGGATGTGTACAGCAGCAGCAAATGAGAGTAATGAGGGTTGTTTCCAGTGAAGCCCTAAAGGAAGCACAGATTTATAAAAGGAAAAGAAGCACAGAATCCCAGACTGGTTTGGGTTGGAAGGAATCTTAAAGCCCATCCCATTCCACCCCCTGCCATGGCAGGGACACCTCCCACTGTCCCAGGGTGCTCCCAGCCCCATCCATCTTGGCCTTGGACACTTCCAGGGATGGGGCAAAGACAACCAGGCATCTGGTACCTCCATAGGCTGTGGAGTCATGTCTGGAAAGGAGAAGTTGAATCTTTGAGCCCTCCCTGCCCACTGGGCAGCCAAGGCTTGGTGTCCAATTCAGGTGGAAATTGTCAATATGCCATGTTTTAGTACTGATTTTACTGAACTCCTTCATCGTGTCCTTGCAGAAGCAAATTCTCAATGAAGTCTGTATGGTAAAAAGTGGTAGAAAAAGCTCTGGGTTTTGGGGTGACCTAATTGTGGCCTTCCAGCACCTGAAGGAGCTGCCAAGAAAGATGGAGAGGGACTATTTCCAAGGACCTGGAGTGCCAGGACACAAGGAATGCCTTCCCACTGCCAGAGGGCAGGGGTAGGTGGGATATTGGGAAGGAATTGTTCCCTGGGAGGTGCCCAGAGAAGCTGTGGCTGCCCCTGGATCCCTGGCAGTGTCCAAGGCCAGGCTGGACAGGATCAGAACCTCCTTGTAAAGAGGGGGAGCTTTGAGGTGATTGGGAGCTGATGGCTCCCTTAGAGCTGTTGAATGGACCACCAAAAAAATATCTGCAGCCTCCTTGGGAAGAGTTGGAAGAAAGCAGGAAGGAATGGATGGAAAAACCTCCTCAGCTAGGAAAATAAATAAACCAAGCCATGTTTAAGTTTGACGTTGCTGGGATGGATTTTAAAAGTATTTTTCTAGCAGAACCATATCTGTAAGCTCTCAGAGGGTGCAAATAAACTGAAATAAAACCATAAGGAGGAGCAGTTGTAGTGCATGGAATACTGTATGGGAAATTTCTGCTGGGATCGAACAGTGTCTCAGCAACTTGGTAGCAATAACAAGATAAAGCCAAATAATGAGAGGTGCCATAGCCAGGACTGAAGATTGCACAAGATAAATGTGTACATCCAGGATAATTGTGCCTCAGAACCACCTGCGAGTCACTTCCTTATGGTAAAATCCATGCTTCTGGCAAGATTCCTTCTTGCTTTCTGCCTGCCGTGACAACGGACTGGTTTTTGGATCGAAACAATGTGGGGACTGCCCCAGCTGTACTTAATTTTTAGCTCTGAATAAACAATTAGCAATTGGCTGTTAAATATATATAATATCCAAATGTCTGCAGTGTCTTTGAACTTGAAAAGGAGCGTGGAGCTGGAGTCATTACTTGATCCTCTCTGGTGGAGTAATGGAATTTGTGTTAGAGTTTGATATTCTTTACTGCCTGGGCGTTGTACAGTGGGTAAAGTAACTGCATTTACAGGGCATTGGGGCATTCATTAATAGGAGAGCAAAGGTGCCCTGCACACTTGACAGCTGCTTACTTTCAGGGATTTCCCTGCACTCAGCTCTGGCCACGTTGTTCTGGTTGGATTCAAGCCCTGAGGTGATTCCTGTCAGGAGGTATTTTGTGTTTTGCAAGATGAGTACCCCTGTACTGAGCAAAGATGAGGTTGTGGGAATTCAAGGCCAGGCTGGATGGGGCTTGGAGCAAGCTGGGACAGTGGAAGGTGTTCCTGATCATGGCCGGGGGTGGCACTGGATGGGATTTGAGGCTCCTTCCAACCCAAATCCTTCTGGGATTAAAGTAAAATGTATTAATAATACTGCCAGTGAAAAGGAAAAAGTGAGAGAGGAGTAAACCCCAAATCTTGTTAATATTTCTTACTTTCCATGTTCTCTTAATGACTGCAAAACCCAAATTGCATTCAGAGATATCATCTCCCAGCAAGCCTGGTGGAATTCCCCTGGATAACAGAGTTGGCCGCTCCAGAGTGCCACTGCTAACAAATCTCCCCCTTTGCTGTGTGTTTCTTTTCATTATTTGTAATAAATGGCCTGGACTCGTTGGAGTGGCTCTGCTGCAGCCCTGGTTGCAGTGATGCCATGATGATTTCTTGCTTTTGTTTTTTTATCCCTTTTATATACCTTTTCATAGCTTTTGTATTCTTGGTGGTTTTTAACCTACATTCTTAGACTTATTTTGTCAAGCTGGGAGACTCAACATCTTAGAAGCCTCATAGTTAGGGGTCAGTGTGCCCCAGACCCCAAGGTCCTCTCCAGAACACATTCTGTAAACTGAGATAGAACCATCCAGGGAAGGTTCCTTGGGGAGGGCAGCTCACCTGAGCCTCTCATTGGGGAATTTTTGATAGATCTGCTAATTAGTAACACCTATAATGTGATAGCAGATCTTTTGGGGGTATGCATTGTAGATGCATTCGACCTGGATGTAGTGCACCTAAGGATTCTTAAAGTAAAAACCAAGGTAAAATCCCTTTTTCCCCTTCTAACCCTGTTTGACTCTTGATTTTAAGACCAGGAAAAGTCCTCATAAGGAGCACAGTTGCTGTGACATTTCAGCAGTTCATTATTTCAATTAACACATTCAGGTGTTCCTTCCTTCAGTTTACTCCAGCAGAGGTCCCAGATAATGTGATTACCAGTCACAAACTGTATTATAACTTCCTCATGTGCCATCCACTCAAACCATGGAACTTTATTTGTGTAGATGTTGATTATTCTACTCATTCTGGAACATGTTCTTCAGGTCAGTTCTAAACTGAGCAGTCCCTTTCAGCTTTGCAGAGCTGTACGAGAGCTTTTCTGTCCAACATCTGCCTGTGGAAGCAGCTTTGTGCCCAAATCCCCAAATGTTCATTAGGAAAATAGCTTTTCATGCCACATTACTAGTGCTACACAACCACCAAGGTGTTTTCATTACTCAATATTTATTTGAATTTCTGTTTGAAGTGTTGCATGCAGTGCACTGAAAAGTCTGCTTGGGAGATTTTGGCCACTTTTTATTGTGTCCCATCACTCTTCTCTGAAAATCAAACTGACTGTGTTGTTCTAAATGATGATGTCTTCCCAAGCTGGAGGCATGATTGCCTTGCATGACTAGGAAAATGTTTGGGAGTGAAGACACTGATGTATTTGAGGAGGAATAAAGCTTGTTCCTGGCTCCATTTGGGATATGACGGGTATCTGTCACCAGCAGCAGGGCTTGTGAATGCTTCAGCTGAAACCCATTTTATATTTGCACTTCCCACCATTCAGTTGTTCTCCTGTGCTCCCAGATGGAATTGCTGTCCTTAGGGCTTTGTTAGAGGCTCACAGCTGAATTGTTTGGGGGAGTACCAAGATCAGTTTGTTGTGGTTCACTTCCGTTAAATCAGACTTCAGAAGGAAAAATGCTAAAGTCAGAAGGGAAGTGTGGGTTGGGAATGCTGTAAGAGCAGCAGTGATGGGAAGGGGATGAGGCTAGAGAGCAGCAGAGCATCTGCAGGGGTTGTCACCAAGAGGTCCAGGGTTCACAGCAACTGTGGGAGCTCATAAAGAGGCCAGGAGCAGTCAGGGATGTGCTGAATACCCTGGGAAGCCCAGGCAGGGACCTCAGAGGTATTCCCACTGCAGACTCGCTCCTGTTGGCCACTCCCTCAAATTACTCTGGTTTAGTGTCCTAAATCCCACAGATTCAACCCTAACCAGGAATGGCAGAGATTGTAGCTTGCAGTTGGATAAGAGAGCCATAATGTCTGTGGCAGGGAATGTAAAGAAGGAAGCTTGAACTGCTGGCATAGGGGGAGCAGCAGCAAGGCCAGGAGTGACACAACCAAATTGTCTTTGTACCCTCAGTGTGGAGACAGAAGGGGCAAGATCTTGAGCCTAAGAAGATTTTCTGTTCCTAAATCCTTTTGCTAATTATGTGTGTAGAGAGGAAGTGGTTTCCACTGCCAGGTCCCAGCATGGCCCAGCCTTGGTGGATTCTGAGGGAAATAGCCCAGAGAACAGGAGGAAGTTGGGAATTAACCTGGAGCAAAGGAGGCTCAGGGGGGACCTTGTGGCTCTGCACAAGTCCCTGCCAGGAGGGGGCTCAGGGGGGGTCGGGCTCTGCTGCCAGGGAACAGGGACAGGACAAGGGGAAACGGCCTCAGGCTGGGCCAGGGGAGGCTCAGCTTGGACAGCAGCAGGAATTTCTCCATGCAAAGGGTGCTCAGGCCTTGGCAGGGGCTGCCCAGGGAGCTTTGGAGTGCCCATGGCTGCAGGTGTCCAAGGCAGGGCTGGAGGTGGCACTCAGTGCTCTGGGCTGGGGCCAAGGTGGGCATTGGGCAGAGCTTGGACTTGGTGATCCTGGAGGGCTTTTCCAGTCTCAGAGATGCTGGGATTCTGTGTAAACAGCCCCTTCTTCTCTCTGTATGTGTAGCCCATCCCTGCAGTGCCTAGAGCAGAATCTGAAGTGGAACAGGATCAAACCAGATTTTAATGTATCATTTGTCTCACAAGCTAAACAAGAGGGATGGAACAAAGTTAACACTGGGTACAGAGTGTGGCTCATGCCTGGTCCCTGAGGTCAGGTCTTAATTTCCAATAATGGAGTGGGTTTTTCCACAGTCTGATGCACCTCAGCAAATCAGCCGTTAGTTTTTCAGCCCATTTTATTGCAAGAATGTACTGGAAATAACAGCACTATTCAGAATGGAAAGATAAAATGAAAAGGGAAAGGGTTTGAATGTCCAAGAGGGATTGCTTCCAACGTTGTTTATTGGCCCATGTAATGGGCTGTGATTGTCCCTCTCAAATGACACCGGATTTCCCTTGGGATGCTCTGACCCCTCTTCAAGGAGAGTCTTTATGCAAACTGAGAAAAAAAAACCCAAACATTGTCTTTGGCAGCAACCTGTCAAAATAGAAACCAGCTCTGGATGTTCAATGCTGACTGCCAGGGGTCAGCAAATTCTTTTAGATGATGTGGCAGTGATCCTTAAGGAAAGAAAAACCAGGGAACAGGGCAGCTTTGGGGCTGCCTTGGAAGATTAAAATTTTTGGCTGAGTTCTTTTCTCCTTTCACAGAATCCTGGAATGCTTTGGGTTGGAAGGCACCTTAAAGACTTCCCATCCCACCTCCTGCCATGGCAGGGACACCTCCCACTATCCCAGGCTGCTCCCAGCCCCAATGTCCAGCCTGGCCTTGGGCACTGCCAGGGATCCAGGGGCAGCCACAGCTGCTCTGGGCACCCTGTGCCAGGACCTGCCCACCCTGCCAGGGAACAATTCCTGCCCAATCTCCCATCCAGCCCTGCCCTCTGGCACTGGGAAGCCATTCCCTGTGTCCTGGAACCCCATCTCTTGTAAACAGTCTCTTTCCGTGTTTCTTGTCAGCTCCTTCAGGTCCTGGAAGGCCACAGTGAGGTCACCCTCAGCTCGGTGTCACCTGCAGCCCTGCTGAGGATGCCCTCCATCCCTTTGTCTGTGTCATTAATGAAGACAGTAATCAACACTAGTCCCAGCATGGACCCCTGAGGGACACCACTGTCATCCTGAGCCACTGGCCACTATTTTCCCCTCAGAAAAAAAGAATAGCCTTCATTTGCTAAATTAGTTCCCTTTTCTAAGTGTTTATTTTATGTGCTTGGGAGGCAAGCGAGAGCAAAGGAGTGCAGTTTATTAAGAGCCAGTTTAATACACTGTACACCAGTGGAGTTTATGGAGAGAAACATTACAGATTTATGAGACTGTTCCTGCAGTAAAGCCATCACAGAGGTGCTCCATCAGCGCATCTTTCCCAGCAGAGAAACTGCTCTGGGTTGGTGCCAGCTCCTTCCCAGGGTTTCCTTTAGATTCCTCAGCTTTCCTGCATTTCCCAGGGCTGGTTTTGAGAACTGTCACTACACCCCCTCCAAAAAAAGCCATAAACAAGAAGGTGATTTTATCTGGCTACTTAGAAATTTTAGATCTTATTTAGACACTGTAACATTTTAAAAGCAAATTATTAATAGGTGTTTATAAGGCAAACAAACAGCTCCTGTGGTATTAAATCTTCCAAGAAAATATTTCCTATGTGAAGTTATACCTCTGCTCATCTACAAATATAAAACATCTGATTTATTTCATGTCCAGCCTATTAAGCCCCACACATTTCAATAACACATTTTTGGTGCTTCCACATGGGATGGAGAACTGGTAATAGATAAAAGAGGTGTTTTTAAATTGTAAATTCTCTGAGCAGCTCCAAACTCATGTCTGCAAGAATCCAAATATTAAGCTCACAAATATTTCAGAGGAATCAGCCTCAGAGGATTCAAAGGCTCCTTGATGCAAGTGGAAAGTATCTCAAACAATGGGATATGGAGGCTGGAGTTACAAAAGGAGATGTTCCTTGGAGTGCATCAGTTCTGAAATATATTCACAAATCACTGTGGACAAGCTCCTCTGCCTGTGCTCTCCCAACAGTAAATCAAAACTCACTATCCCCAAGCACTCTGCCAGGAGAAAAGACAGGAGGAGCAGGGATGTCACACACACCGAGCACTGCTCTGCCTCAGAGTGCAGAAGGGGGGCTGGTTCTCCCTTCTGGTGGTGAGAAACTGGGCAGTGGGGTAGGGTCCAGTGAAGGAAAAAGGCAATGTCAGTGTTTAACTAATCCTACACAATGAGTGGTGGTGGCTGTGACCGAGGGAAGGGATCTGAATCTGAATGTGGAAACACCAAACAGGAACTCCCCGATCCCTCTGGCTGAGCACTGCCAGCAGGGGTGAGGATGGCAGGTGGAAGGCAGGGTTAGAATCATGGCATAGAATCCCAGAATGGTTTGGGTTGGAAGGACCTTAAATTCCATCCAGTGCCACCCCTGCCATGGCAGGGACACCTCCCACTGTCCCAGGCTGCTCCCAGCCCCAATGTCCAACCTGGCCTTGGGCACTGCCAGGGATCCAGGGGCAGCCACAGCTGCTCTGGGCACCCTGTGCCAGGGCCTGCCCACCCTCCCAGGGAAGAAAACAATCCATCCTACACTTCATTTAAAACCTTAAATTCAGGTCCCATGGAGAAAATGAGGAAGATTCCAGCAGGTGATGCCAGGTACTGACCTCAGCCACCAGTGACTGAGTGATGAGACCTGGAAGCAAAACCGAAGCCCAAGTTTTAATTGTAGAATCCCAGAAAAGTTTGGGTTGGAAGGGATCAAGATCATCTCATTCCAGCCCCTGTGCCATAGGCAGAAAATTCCTGCTTTCCACTGGATTGTTGTTAGCACTGAGCCCCCATGGACAGATCTGTACTGGTAAAGTAAGCAGCACCAGGGTCTTTTCTGTGTCTCTGAAGCCAACTGGTGTGGGCTTAGCAAGTCTGTCCAATTAACACCCTGGCCTCTATTAAGATCTGATTAATGAGAGATGCCTCTGCCCAAATGAAGGTGCAAATGAGTCCATGGGCTGGAATCAATAATAAGGATTTTACTTAGCAATGGATGTGAGGTAGAGAGACAGAAAGGAATAGAAGAGAGAGGAGAGAGGGACAGATCCAGCAGAAGATTGTCACCATCCCTGGATCCAGTGGTGACTTGCTGGTCTTTTGTCATCCTGGGTTTCTCTGTGGTGGAAGCTCCTGAAGTCCTCTGGAACTTTCTCTGTTTATACACTTTAGCAAGCAAGGAATTAATGCTCATGGGCTTGACAGCTCTCTTATGTGACTGGTTAAATGATTCCCTCCTTTCTGATGTTAATTAGTGCCAGCTCAGAGTTTGTTTTTGTTTGAGTTGTTGATTTCTGGTGTCAGTGGTCATGATCTGTCCCTGCCCGAATTCCCTTTGTCCCAGTTGGAATTCCCTTTGTCCTGGTCAGAGTTGCTTTCTTTGTATCCCAAAAATTCTGCTCTTTTTGTGTCTGTTCTCAGCAATCCCTTCTCCCCCAGCTTTGTTGACCTCTCCCTAAGCCTGGGATTACACCCGGACAATCCTGTCCCAGTTCCTACTGTCAGGGTTCTCCGAGGTCCAGGTTCCAGGTATCCACAGAGGAATATTCTGGGGGGCTTTGGTGGTGGTGGCAGCTGCCATCTGTCCCAAACTTGTGCAAGCTTTGTGTGACTGGCACTGTGCACTTGAGCAGTTGCTCCTTTCTGCATTTTGCTGCAGTGGGAGTTTTTCTGGGGATGATTTTCCCAGGATGTGCTGACCAGATCTCTTCACCAGGCCTGGAGTTAACTCCATCCTGTCACTCTCTTTTGTCCTTATCTCACAGATATAACAGTGCTTCAGACAGGCAACTTAGGTCTTTGATCCTCCAGAACCAGTACTGGCACCCAAACCTGGGTGGTGGCACCTCCCAAGCTGTTTCCAGCTGTTATTTGGGCAAGGACCAATTTGCCAGGACCAGAAGTGTCCCAGAGTTTGGAAAACAGAGCATTTCTTCCTACCTTTCCTCCTTTTGCTATTGTCAGAGTAATTTGCCTTCCAGTAATTCGCTTGGAAAATAAACACCATGCTTCATTGGCATTTGAGATACTTATTTTCATCCTTATTAGATACCAGGCACTTAAAAAGCAACTTGACATCTATTTTGGTTTTTCCTATGCAAACAGGGAACTTGTACAACAAAATAAAGGAGATGCAAATGATCTGTTGCTAAACTTGACTGGGTTTTTCATTTAATATCGTTAGGATCTGTGTTCCTATTTGCAATTAGCTCTGAAATCTGCTTGCACACTCTGCTGTTTAGTATTCCTATTGAAAGCAAGGAAGGGAGAGCAGGATGTGTTCAGAAAGACACAACCCGGGAAATGCTGAGAGAAAGAATCAGCTGCACAAATAGTTTGTTCTTTACGGTGTCTTGGTGGAATTGCTCAGTGTAAAGATAAAAGCCTTGGGCTTGAGAGAGTGCCTGAAAACTTCATTGAGTTCCTGACTTTATTTCGGGTGGTGTTATGTTTGTCTAAGAATTTGTCCAAAAATTGAGATGTTTTTGTTTTCCTGCCCTCTGGGCAGCCCTGGAGGCACCTCTGGGTGCCGTGTCCAGCCCTGGCTCCTCAGCACAGCAGGGCCAGGGAGCTCCTGGAGCGGGGCCGGCGGAGGCTGCGCAGCTGAGGAAGGGCCTGGAGCATCTCGGTGCCCAGGCCAGGCTGAGGGAGCTGGGGCTGCTCAGCCTCCAGAGGAGCCCCAGCTGAGAGGGGCCCTCAGCCCTGGGTGTCCCTGGCTGCAGGGAGGGCTCCGAGCAGGGCCCGGGCTCTGCTCCGGGGCCCAGCAATGGCACCAGAGCCACGGGCAGGGCCTGAGCCCAGCAATTCCCCTGCCCAGGAGGCACAACTGCTGCCCTGGGCAGTGCCCAGCCCTGAGCACATTGTCCAGAGAGGCTCTAGGGTCTCCCTGTGAAATACCATAACTTGACTAGATGCAGAAAAAAGATTTAGGAGACGTAGCAGTTGCCAATTACTCCCAGTTTTCTGTGTGAATTCTTCCACTCTTGCGTTGATTCTACTGCCAAGAAGTGTTAATTGTCTATTTCTTGTCTCTTCTTTTTAGGTTTTCTTTGAAAAGTCAAATTAAATGTACTTCTCTTTCCAAGAGAGCTGGAGAGGGTCCTGGGACAAGGGCTGGAGGGCCAGGACACAGGGAATGGCTTCCCAGTGCCAGAGGGCAGGGAGGGATGGGAGATTGGGAAGGAATTGTTCCCTGGGAGGGTAGGCAGGCCCTGGCACAGGGTGCCCAGAGCAGCTGAGTTTTTAAGTGATTAAGTCAGCCCAGCACCACCATGTTCACCAATAACCCAGGTCCTCAAGTTTTTTGAACACTTCCAGCCCATTCCAGTGCTTGAGAACCCTTCCTGTGTAGGAATTTTCCCTTATATCCGATCTGAACCTCCCTTGGTGCAATCTGAGGTCATTTCCTTTAACCCTGTCCTTTGTTACCTGCGAGAAGCCTGCCACTCACTTCCATGTCCATTTTCATTTCCACAGGGCAATAGAACAGCACAAATTTAGTTAATCACATCTAATACTCTTCATGATTCAGGTTTTAGTTTTTAAGAGAGCTTTCAGATCACAAGTGAAAGCACTGTGAGTTCTTAGCAACTTCCTCCAAATGTTTAGTTTCAGTTCCCTCGACTTTTTCTTTATGCTGGGAAATGTTCAAAGAGCTTTTGGTTTGGGCGATTTCCCCATGGAAAAGGAGCAGGTCTGGCTGAAGGGGAAGAAATACCAATCATGGTTTGCAAGTCAGGTGATGAAAAGGTTGAAAACCTGATCGTCAGGTAACACTTTGAAGCTGGATATGTCCTTGCTGCTCCCCTGACAGCCAGGTCAGGGAAGTGTGGAATAATTGACTGGCTCTGGGGAGCAGCGTGGCTTTTACAGGTTTGCTTTTTCCCCTGATAACTGCAAAACTGCCACTTAAAATTGTTTTTTGATGGTAGCACTTCAGTGGCATTAGGGACTTGGGATTTGAGTTAGGAGGAATCACAAAATCATGGAGTGCTTTGGGTTGGAAGGGACCTTAAAGCTCATTTTGTTCCACTCCCTGACATGGTCAGGGCCACCTTCCACTAGACCAGGTTGCTCCAACCTGTCCTTAAACAGTTCCAGAGATGGGAAAGTGTGGAGAAGAAGACAGTGCTTGATTGCAAAGGTAACAAAACTGCTTAGAACAAGCTTTGCAAAGTGGAAAATAAAATTCTTCCAGGCAGGACATAGTGCCAGGTATTCCTGGTTTTCCTGTGTTTCTGTTGGGATGTTCACAAACACAACCAGGAGCTGCACTAGTGACAATAAATCCACCACATCTTGTGTGCTTTAGTGGAATGGGAAAAAAATAAGATAGAAGGATGTCAGACTGGGGTTTGTACCAGTGTGGCCACTGTAATCCATCACTCTGCTTGCTCCCAGACTCTCCTAAAATGGGATTCTGCCCCCAAACCTGGTGTGATCCTCACTCAGCCATTCTCTTGTGCATTGCTTGAATTCTGACTCCTTGACAGCAGCGTGATCAGAGGCTGATGCACACTTGTAGGTTGGTCCTGTAGAATTCTGTGGATAACAAAGGCCTTTTTGACACTTTTTATTTCTATGATAAAGCAATTCTCAACAAAAGAAAGGATTTGCTCTCCCTCATGAATGAAGATGCTTCTCTGTCCTCATAGAAGGCAAAATAGACAAGAAATTCTGAACTTTCCTCAATCTGTCATAAAATCCAATGTGCACTTCCTCTGTAGGGCTCCACTCCTCACCTCAAGAATTCCTTTGGCCTCTGGGCAACAATAGGAGGGATCTCACAGCAGGAATATTTATTGTAAGGTTGAATTATTGCTTAACAAGACTTGTATCCAAATTCAGTCGAAGGTGGAAATTTTGGTCTGTGATAACCTTTTCTGTTTGATGAATGCAGGGGTGGCACCAGGATGGTCAGAGGGATGGAGCAGCTCTGCTGGGAGGAGAGGCTGGGAGAGCTGGGAATGTTCAGCCTGGAGAGGAGAAGCTTTGGGGTGACCTCATTGTGGCCTTCCAGGACCTGAAGGAAGTACAGGAAAGATGGAGAGAGACTCTTTGCAAGGGCTGGAAGGGCAGGACCCAGGGAATGGCACTGGGATGGGATCTTGGGAAGGAATTGCTCCCTGGGAGGGTGGGCAGGCCCTGGCACAGGGTGCCCAGAGCAGCTGTGGCTGCCCCTGGATCCCTGGCAGTGCCCAAGGCCAGGGTGGACATTGGGGCTGGGAGCAGCCTGGAATGGTGGGAGGTGTCCCTGCCATGGCAGGGATGAAGGAAGATGAACTTTCAAGATGTTCCCTTCCAGCCTGGGCCACTCTGTGATTCCAGGATTCTGTGTGTGGTGGGGGCCCATCCCTCCATTTCCCAAACACTCTCCTTTCCATTCCCCTTTCGAGAGGCTCAGGTTGCAGTGTCTGCACCTTTCCAACATCTGGAAACAACTGGGAGACTGGAGCCCACCTCAGACTGAACACACCAGGGCACAATTTTGGAAAACACAGTTTGAATGGCTCTGCCTTTGGGGTGCACCAAGAAATTCCAGGTCTTCTGGCAATGCTCATTTTTTCCCCCAAGGATGCTTTCCTGCAGGAAAACCAGCACGAGCAGATACAGAGGATGGAACAGCATCAATAAATTGTCCTTCTTTTGCCTCCTTTATAAGGAGAAAATAGCTGCATGTGGTGCACAGGGGATGTCAAGGAAATATTAAAAAAAAAATATTCACAACCACGAGCAATGTTTAAACAGGCTGTGATAATTTTAATAATTCAGGGTTTGAGCAGAGCAGTGCAGGCTCCTGCTGCTCCTCTCCAAATGGTTTTCAAACAGCCCCCAGGATGGCTCCAAATTAAGGTGAAAACATTCAAGTAATTTAATTCACACCTTCAGCAGCCACTGCTGACCATGGTGTTCCCAAAAACCTGCTTGATCTGATTAATTATTTAGGAGTCCTTGTGTGTTTAAAGTGTAAATGAGACTTTTCTAAACAGACAGCAAATAAACCCCGTTGTTGATTGGCTTGAGAAGTGGCTAAAGGAATTGGAAAGCAAACAAGGTTTCTAAAACCAGCTTTAAGTATTTATTTGGGATCTGACACAGCCCAAAACATGCCCAGGACCTCCAAAAGGGGTTACCTGGATATGTGGGGTGTGAGGGAAGTGTGATGGATCTTCATCTCTGTGGGTTTTATGCAGAAACATTCATTGGGATAAAAGTTTCCATCAGAATTTCCCTGGCCAAGGCCGTGCCCCACTCACAGTTCCTGCCTCCTCATTATCAAGCACGTATTGAGAGCATGAGTCCCCCCATTCCTCAATCCCAGAGGTGGATTTTAGGTTATTTCTGAAATACAGGCTCCTGTTCTGAGAGGCAAATCCAGCAACTCTTGGCATCTCCTCAGTGGCATAAATCTGTACTTCCAAAGATGTCATTTTCCTAGAATCAGAATGAAAATTAGCTATTTTTGCATTTTCTGTTGAATGGGAATGGAAACATGGTGCCCTCAGAAAAATGTGAATGAAACACAACAACCAGAGGCTCCCATTCTTGGGTATCTTGTTCATAAACGACCATCAAGGAAGAGGCACCAAAGGCCCTTTGTCTCACATCCATCTTCCAAAATCCTGCGGCTTATCTGTAGGGAAAGAGGCAAGAAGGCTTCATTGCTCCAACTTTCTCTTTCCTCCTACACCAAGTTTTGGGGATTGGCAGGTTCTCCCATTTGGCAGGAGGAACCCACAAGCCTGGAGCCCTTCCCTGGTCACCTTGTCCCAGAGCTCAGCGGCCATGGGCTCACCCTGGGGGATTTTTGGGTCACATTTGGCATTTCAGGTGGTTGGAGACGACACCACCACTGGTGTCAGCTCGGGCTGCTCTCTGTTTTTGGGGTGTGTAGGCACCAAGAACTTGGTCTTGTCCTCCCAACAACCACTAACACACCAAACAAGGCAGAGCCCTGAGGAAACCAGTTTGTGTTGCTACACATTTGTCAAACCTGACAGGGAATAGTCCCAGGGACCTAAACCCAGCGCTATCGGAAATTCATCCATCAGGGATCTCAGGAGGGAAGGGAAGGACTGCAGACAGCAGTGATATCACACCCAGCCTGCAGGTGCCTCCAAATAAATCACTGCAGTGGGCACCGAGTTCATCCCAGTTTTCAGCAGCAGCATTTTTTGGAGCTGTGTTTTTTGATCTCTGGGTGTGAATTTCTGTCCCATTTAAGGACTGGTCGTTGGACATTTTGCAGGTGCTGGAGGTTGCAATTTCTGGTTCAAACCTGCCCATTTGGACTCAGTAGGACGAGCTGGAGCTGTGGGTTTGGTGCATTCAACTCATGAATTTGAGGAAAAGTTTGGGAAAAGAATTACCAAAGTTAGCAAAGGTGAAGATACATTTAAAGGAAAGTGCTTGGGCTTTTGGGCTGAGCAGATTTGAGTTAGATGAACAAAAAAAAAATTTGATAAAATCAGGTTTGCTTTCGCAGACAAAGAATAAATACAACATTTATTAACATAACATGAATAAAATAAACCAGGTCTGAAACAGAACTGAGATTGGGTTTGTGATATATATATTTAAATGGGAAGACTTGGATATCCCTGGGAGCGTGGCTCCTTTTAAGTGCAAATCATTCTGGTTGCAGGTACCAAACTCCATAATCAGTGTACATAATCAGAGGATTTGTGCTCCCAGGACCTCAGCCCTGCCTGGGAATATGCACAAACTTTGTTAATATACATATTTTTTCCCCAGAGTGCCAAAATAAACTCTGGAGTTGTCATCAGGGAAAGGTGTGAGGAATTTACTCTCAGGAGTGAAAACTCTTTGTAGAATTGGGTGCTGTGGCAAGAACCATCCCTTGCTTTGGGGTGAGCATCATCCCATCAGGTGGAATTGTGTAAAGTTTCACGATCCTGAGCTCCTTTGTGCTCCAAGGTTTCCCTGTGCTGGTTCTCCCTCATCTCTAAGTGTTTCCTTCCCCAGTGTGATCTTCCCCATCCATAAGATCTTGATTAAAGGTTGGACTTGATGATCTCAGGGGTCTTTTCCAACCTTAATGATTCCTTGCGGATGGAAGTAAAGCTTGCGGAACAGGACCATAGAATAAAGACCCATCCATCCATTCAGCTGGATCCAAGAAGATGTTTTCCTCTTCTAAGGAGGTTTTGTCTGGTACCTGAAGACATCCAGTGCTGAAGGTCCCCTCTTTTTAGGGTCTCATGTTTTTTTCTGGATTTTCATGAGGAGCTGGATGTTTGGCTCTTTGCCCAATGCCTGAATCCAGGGCAACCAACTCTGAGCCCTTTCCAGTCTCTGACCAGTTTGGGTGTTCATTTGCATTGCTTTTAAGTGAGGACACAAACCTGGGTTTGCTCCTGGTTTTGCTGCACAGCAACATTTTCCTTCTTCACTTGGACTTGAGGCACTCTGAAAGCGTTTTCCCTCCTTGGCTGACCTTGATGGAACACAGGGATCCCTGCTGGGATCATTTGCTACGATCATTCAGGGATGATGCTGGTTTTTTATTTCTCACAAAGGAGTTTGTCCAAGTACAGGAAATATTCACAGGAGGCTTTCTGGTGCTGATGTGCTTATAGACTCAGGGAATCTCCTGATTTGGAAGATTCCCTCAAGGATCATCCAGTCCAACACTTGGCCCTGCCCAGGACACCCCAACAACCCCACCCAGCGCGCTGTCCAAACGTTCCTGGAGCTCTGGCAGCCTCAGGGCCGTGCCCATTCCCTGGGGATCCTGGTCAGTGCCCAGCACCCTGTGGGTGGTCAAGCTCCCTTGACCAATGGCTGTGGCACTGCGGGAAGCTTCCGTAATTCCCAAAACTCCCTCCCTCAAAGCCTGACTCAGAGTGGTTGTGCTGGGCCTGTTTATGCAGAGCCTTCTTGTTGTTGTGTCCTGAAAATTCTACATCACCTTCAAGAGCTGCTGTTGCCAAGGCCTTCTGGGAAGGGAGACAAGAAATAAAGGGAAGGCTGGAATAGCCCGGGGAGGTTTTATCTCACCACTGACTGTAGGATGTGCATTTTTATTACTTCTCTGCTGTCTGGCACAAAAAGGAATATTTTCTTCTTAAAATGCTCCCAGAAATTTTAGTTTGTGTATTTTTTTTTTCTTGAGAGCCTTTCCATTGTGTGTGTGGGGTGCTTTAATAGTTTTTTTTATGGCTGGTTTTTGTGTCTGGTATGAGAGCACCAACCTGGGAATGTTTTTTATCAAGGGCCAGCAGGTTTTTATGTAGATAATGGGCAATCTTATGTCAACCTTATTAGTGTGTTTCTGGTCTCATTGGCTAAACCAAAAACCAAAAGAGAAACCCTTTTTCAGAGTTTTATTTCAGGGGATGTTTTACCCTTGTGGGGTTGCCCGGGACTCAACCGATCGATACCCAGGTTGAGAATCTTCCAACTGATCAATTTTTATCCACTTAGTTTTTGTCATCTGCTGCACCTTGTTGTACCAAGAGGTGTGTAAGGCTTCATCAGCAGCCTGCTGGGAAGATGAGCAGGGTTGATGTCGCTGCCTTCTCAGTGTGTGAGCTTTCAAAACCTCTTGAAGAAGAGCCTGTGAGGTTTGTAAATGCCTCACACATACCGTTTTTTCACCTGTAAAGCGAGTAAAAGCATGGACAAGGTTATTCTGGTGCCAAGAAGCAGGTGGAGGAGGGAGGTTAAATTCAATTTGAGGTCTGGATCTGTCCTGAGCACCCAGGACACCAGGTTAGGTGGGTCTTTGGGCTAATCTTGGACGGGTATTTGCATATTTTGTTTTAATTATGAAGAAGATTAATTTTTTTCACCCTAAAATCCTTTGTAAATTATATTTTACAGAGCTTGGATTTTGAGTAGCAATTCAGTGTGAACAGGTTTGGGAGAGAAGGGTTGCATTTACCTTCTGTATCATTCAGAGTTAGAACATGTTCAAAAGAGTTTGGAAATGTTAAGGAAAACAGAAAATGCTTCCAGAAGGAGAAGTTTTTGAAGATTGAAATTGAGAAAATGATCCCCTGGAGGGGGAACCTCAGCTCTCCCATCTCCTGCAGATTCATTTTGCTTTTCCACTTGGAATGCAGAGTATTTCTGGACATCTAAAGACTTAGCAGGCCACAGCCCAATCCCATAAGTACATTGCTGTGTTGCAAAAAAATAGATTTAAATGCAGAGAAAAGCCTTGTTTGATGTTTAGAGACTTTTCAGTGACATTGGTCCCTTCCAACCCAAACCATTTCATGGTTCAATAAGGTTTATTCCCAGAGCAGTCATAATTCCCTCACACTTTAGAGAAGGGCTCTGCCAAAACATTCAACTATCATAATCCCAAGATGTGTCAAAATCATTCAGGAAGTGACTCCTCACTGAGCACTGCCAGGCTCCTGTCTTTAGCAGAGCATGACCAGCAAATCCCAAATTTTGTGGCTTTTGCACCTGAGTCTGGTGCCCTCCCCTTAGAATGTTCACCTGAGACTGGGCTGTAAAATCAAAACCTTCCCTTTAGTTTCAGTCTAATGAAGATTTCCACCTCCTGGATTCTTCTCAGGGAAGTAGTCTGGTGTAGAACAATTGTTAAAATGTTTAAAGCACTTTATAGTTTTTGGGTTTGTTGTCCTCTTTTGCAGCCGTTTTTGAATAATTGCAACAAGCTCAGAAAAATGAAGTTACCTCTGGCAATAAAAGATCTTTCCTCTCTTGTCCAGCCTGTTGGGTTCTGGCTGGTTTTCTTGCTTTTTTAGGCAACAGCTTCCTTGATTTTTGATTCCTTGGAGCTTTTCCTGTACTAATAATCCCCTGGAAATCTGTATGGTCATTCCACAAGCTGCCTCAGCCATCAATCAGGCTTTAGGGCACATGGAAAAGCGCCCAAATTGTGTGGTCTCCATGGAAGATGAAAAGTTGTTGTTAAAATCTGCTTGTGGTGATGGGCGATCAAACTTTCCCATCTTTTGTTTTTCTCTTTTTTTAATTAGCCAGGAAAACTATCCCTAATGATAGTCCTGGGTGTCCTTTCCAGTGGCCTCTTTGCACAGAGGACAGAAGTGCCAGCCCAGGGCAGGGCCTGTCCCCTGTGCTGGCCCTGCCGAGGGACCTCGAGGGCTGTGTCCAGTTCTGGGCCCTCCNAGGTGTCCAAGGCAGGGCTGGAGGTGGCACTCAGTGCTCTGGGCTGGGGCCAAGGTGGGCATCGGGCACAGCTTGGCCTCCATGGGCTGGGAGGGCTTTTCCAGCCTCAGGGATCCTGGGATTCTGTGATTGTTTGAGTTTTTGCTTGTGCAAAAAAATTGCAAAGCAGATTTTCTGTAAACCCATTTTATCAGTGAGTTACAAATATCACAGGACAGATTTGCTTTAGTGCTGGCTTTTATGGACAAACTGGTGACACAGATACATCAGATTTATCATTTGGAGGTTCCCTCCCTGGCATTCTAGGCCAAGGGGAGAGGCAGGATGTAAGCAAGAAATTACAGATATCTAAGGGGGGGGGAAAGGGAAAGGCCTCTGAAATATCAGACCTCACAAACTAGAAAAATCAGACTTTAAAGATGGCTATTTAAAGGCTGCTTTGCAAACTGCTGTCTCTGAGAGACAGTATGGGTCCCTCATGAATATATGACGAAAACCCAGCCCATTTTTAAGAAGAAAAGAATCCCTGGATCAGACTAAAGCAAACAGAAGTGCTTTGTGAAACCAAGCAGAGAGTGAAGCAGAGCAGAGTCCAACGAGATGCAGAATCAAAGCAGTGAGGTCAGTGAAGTGATGGTGGTTGACTACAGACTGTGAAATTCATCATCACAGATTTTAAGTTGCTTAGATATTTTTATAAGTGAACTTGGATTACCAGCCCTTCTTTGCATCATCACTGAGGCCCAGTAACGATGGCTCGTGGATTTTATAGATTTGAGAGGAATTGTTGAGTAGACATCAACACTTGGAAGTGTCGTGGGGTTGGGAGTGAGATGAGTTTTCCTGGTGAAATCCTCTTTGTGTTAAAACCAGTGCTGGTCTCCCAAAAGCTGCCAGGCCAAGCTTGTGGGCCAGAGTAGAACTGTACAGATGTTACTGACCAGGAAATTGTGACAAGAGCCATAAAAACAATGGTTCTCACGTGGCAAAAAAGTTGTTGCTCCTTGTACTTGAAACCAGTCTTTGGTACAAAGTTTGGCAGTTTTATTCCCCAATATTTGGCAATTTTCTTCCTTTCATCGCCACTGTGTCAGAAAAAAAAAAAAAGTAGTTTCAAAATAAATGATTGAAAAGACCTTACTATGGTGTTTTTCCTCACAGGACTGCAAACCAATTTGCTGGGGTTAAGATCAGTGATTATTTTACTGTTTTAGCCAAAAAAGCATCAGCCCATCTTGGGCCCACTCCTCTTGGACAAATATTTTTATACAGAGTTGCTGTTATAAAGTGAAGGTGTAAAGAAACTTCATGCTACACTTTGGAATAAATTATTTGGGCCCTTAATAACAGGATACATGATAAATATTTTAACGTACCTGAAATGTTCTGCAGCTACTCATTCACAGATTTTCTTCCTAACTGCTGCTGAACTTCCACAAAGATGATTCCTTTTCATATTTTAGTGCATAGCAAACCGGGGAGTGTTACCTTTGCAGAGAAATGAGATTTCAGAGGAGTGGTTATAAATGCTGTGCATGCAAATCCGAGGCACTGGAGGGCAACACTCAGGGTGGTTTGTAATGCTTGACATTTGGGAAGCAAGTTGGGAGTGTTTTCCACAGGAAGTTCAGCACGCTGTGGGGGCGGTGAGCTCACTGCTAAAAGCAAGGCTTGACTGGCAGGATGGGACAAGGTGGTCTCTCATAAGACCCCACCCAGAATTTCGTGCACTGTTCTGCATAAGAGGGACATGGAACTCTTGGAGCAAGTCCAGAGGAGGCCACGGAGTTGCTGAGGGGACTGGAGCAGCTCCCCTTGGAGCCAGGCTGGGAGAGCTGGGAATGTTCAGGCAGGAGAGGAGAAGGTTGTGGGGAGAGCTCACAGCTCCTTCCAGGGTCTGAAGGGATACAGGGGAGCTGGAGAGGGACCCTGCAGCAGGAACTGGAGGGACAGGACAAGGGGAATGAATGGGTTCAGACTGAAAGAAGGAAAATTTAGGTTACATACACAGAAGGAATTCTTTGCTGTGGGGTTGGTGACACCCTGGCACAGGGTGCCCACAGAAGCTGTGGCTGCCCCTGGATCCCTGGCAGTGTCCAAGGCCAAGTTGGACACTGGGGCTTGGAGCAGCCTGGGATAGTGGCAGGTCTCCCTGTCCATGGCAGGGGGTGGAATTTTGGATCTTTAATGTCCCTTCCATCCCAAACCATTCTGGGATGCTGTGATTCCATGAAAAGCCCCCTGTTGAGAGCTGGCTGCTCCTCGCAGTACCACTTTTGTCTTGTGGCTGTAGTCTTCAGTCCCTGTGCTGCAATTCAGTTTCTGTTGCAAAGCAGCTCCAGGTAGAAAGCCTCTTTCTCCTGGAGAGCTTTATGTAACTGTGCTTTTTTCTCCCCATCATCACCTTGATGTGTCGCTCTCGCTGCAGAAAATTTATTCCGGGTTTGGTTGTTATTTCCGTGCTTTCATTTGTTCGAGGTGAGATTGGGAGATGATTGCTCAATGGAGAAAAAGCTCGTCTTGTTAAGGAGATAGCTGGATGTGACGGGTCTCATTGTCAATTTAAATCATTGTGCATTGCAAGTGCTTCTTCTGGCATTGTCTGATACAGCTGCAGTGTCAGAGGCAGTTTTTCATTACAGATAATAAGGTTCAGGCTCTTTAAACATCACTCAAAACATAAAACACCACGAAGCTGAGGCAGAAAACAGCATTTTCAGTGTTACAGTGGTTACAAAAATACATAAAATCGTGGATTCCCTATAAATTCCTCCCTGGGGTGTTTAATGTCGTTGCAGGCACTATCCTGGTTGACAACATGCTGATCAAAGGGACAGCAGGAGGGCCTGACCCCACCATCGAGCTTTCCCTGAAGGACAATGTGGATTACTGGGTGATCCTGGACCCCATCAAGCAGACCTTGTACCTGAACAGCACCGGCCGGGTGCTGGACAGAGATGTAAGTTTGGGCTTGGTTTTCTCCCCAGAGACATGAATTTCTAATTACCCATGCATACAAGTCCTGCTGCATCTGTCTTGTCCCCAGATGGATGTGAACAGAGTTAATCTGAGCCTCTTTTAGGATTTTTTGGGAGCACACAGGAAGTTTGACTGTTGTTTCAAATATTATTGTGGATGAACACAACAAAAACCAAACAAATTGATGTGAGGGTTTTATATCTGACCTAACTTGACTCATTTGTTGAATTAAATTTTGATTCTGGTTTGCTGAGTGGAAGAAATGCTGCTCACCCTGTGCCCTGTGACATTTATTAGCAGCCTGCTTTCCCTGTGTACACTGAATTATGAGATGTGAGAGAGGGCAAAGGAGTCGTGACTGCCACAATTCACTCACAAAACTTGACGTGTTCCATTGAGAATGTGCTGCTTCAGATTCTTTTCTTAAGGCAGCCTAAAATTCCTTTGCTGTGCTCATTCCTGATGGCGTTAAGGAAATATTGTCAGAGTAGGTCTGATTTTTATAAAAGGAAAGATGAAAAGCACAAAATAAACAGAAGTGTTTTCATCTAGGCTAATTTAATTGAAAACACTCTAAAAATAAAGACATTTCCTCACAGTGTTGCAACCTTGCAACAGAACCTGAAAGTAAAATTGACTTCCAAGTGCTTTAATCAATATGGCAAGAATGCTGTAAAACTCAGGAGTTCTCCTTGGAGTGCAGGGAAGTTTGTTTTGTATTAGCTTGATTGATTAATTTGTCTTCTCCGTGTGTTTTGAGAGAAATTCATAAGTACCAAAAACAACATGCAAATTTCTCCTCATTTCCATTTGCTGGTGAAAGGCACTAATTGAATTCAGCTGTTCTTAATTTCGTTTTAATTCACAAACTATTCGCGTGCAAAGCACAAAGCATGGCAGAGTGGTCATGGTGGCACAGGACTTCCTGGGAAAGAGCTGGCACTTCCTCCAGTGCCAGTCAGCCACTGCTGCAGCACCTTTGGCCTCTCAGGTTTGATTTTAAGCCATAGCATAAAATGAGAGCCTGGAATGGGAGGCAAGACTGGAGAACCACTCTTAAGAAATGTAGGGTCCATCCTTATCACCCCACACCCATCCATAGGGAGTTAGGAACCAAAATTCCTGTCGGATCAATGCTAATTCTTCTTTTCAAGGCCATTTATTGACAATTTTTTGTCACCTTGATGTGAATTGAAGTCAGTGCTTTACCCAAAGAATCTCATCAGATTATTTGAGTTTCAAAATTAGTCACATTCTAAACCAATTCCCGTAATTGTGCATTCCCAGACACTTTATAGGGATGTTCTTTGCCAGAAGTAGACTCAAGTCCCCAGGAAACAAGTGAAGTGTGTACGTTTCTTAATTAAATACAGGTAATAATGTGTTTACATTGGTGTTTGAGGTAGTACTTCCTCAATTTTTTACTAAGAACTGGAACTCTTGTTATCCCTAATGCTGTGTCAAATCATCCATCTGTGGCTATTTAAGTTTGGTGGGCTATGAGAAGAAAATCTGGGCTCTAAAATGATTTAAATTTTGAGTATAATGTCCCGTGCCTCTCTCACATGGCCTCAGGGAACTGCTGTCACTCACAACCCAAAGAAAATGAGAGCAACCCTTAAAACCCCCAGGGACTGAGTAAAAATAGGAAATGTGTGTCATGGGCTTCCTTTATGTGGCTCTTTTGGGGACATGGATTAGTGCTGGCTGCACTCTGTGGTCTTGGGAGTCTTTTCCAGACTTAGGGATTCTCCTGAAGGATATTTCCAGCCTTCAGAACCAGGGCTGTGCTAGCCCAGCACCACAGAACCATTCAGTGCTGGGGGGGTCTCTTCTGTTAACAAAAAACCCCAACCTATTTTTCTCATCTTGCAACTTCAATCCACACGAAACTTTGCAGCACCAATGAAATTGGGAGTTTCGTTAAGCTGAACCTTTAGATTCAGTTTCTGGGTTACAGAGCAAAAATTGGAGATTCACAAAGGATCGCATTTCATATATTTGGATACTCTTCCCATTTTTCTCTCCCTGCTGATTCAGTCAGCCTGATCCTGTCCTGTTTTTATTTATGGCCTTCCTTGACAGCAAATCTTCCTAGATTCCACTGACTGTTACTAAGGATGGCAGTGTGTTTTCCAGATAAAATCAGGTAAAAGGAAAATTCCAGACGTTTCTTGCAAAACTTTAAGTTCTTAGGAAGAAAGACCAGTGATAAATCAGAACTGAAGGTGCAGGGAGCTGCTGAAAGGTGCTGGGATGGTTTGTTCCTAGTTTCACAAACAGTTTGTGCCATTGTTTATTTCCATATTTTTGTAAATCCAGAATATCAAATATTTATCAAATAACTGTCATTTCAAATAATTATATTACTCTTGGGCTTGGCTAATAAATCCAGATATACTCAGTAGAGGCTGCAGCTTATTAAAGGCAGCCTAAAAACTCTTGGATCATACTCAGATGGGCATTAAAAGCCATTCCAGCCTAAATTTCTTTGTCCATTCATCAGTTTGGGAGTTATTTTTGAGCATTGCTGTGTTCACTGCAGTGAGAACAACAGGATTGTCTGCACTGAAAGTTGTTTCTGAATTATTTGCAAATGTAAGTGGTAGCAAATGTGATTTATTTTGGACTTCACCTTTTAATTTAAGACAAGAAAGAAACAAGAAAGACTTTGGGGTGAGTCCTGAGGAGGCCATGGAGTTGCTCCGGGGCTGGAGCCCCTCTGCTTTGGAGCCAGGCTGGGAGAGCTGGGGGTGCTCACCTGGAGAGGAGAAGGCTCCAGGGACACCTCAGAGCCCCTTCCAGGGCCTGAAGGGGCTCCAGGAGAGCTGGAGAGGGACTGGGGACAAGGGCTGGAGCGACAGGACCCAGGGAATGGCTTCCCAGTGCCAGAGGGCAGGGCTGGATGGGATATTGGGAAGGGAGGGTGGGCAGGCCCTGGCACAGGGTGCCCAGAGCAGCTGTGGCTGCCCCTGGATCCCGGGCAGTGCCCAAGGCCAGGCTGGACACTGGGGCTTGGAGCAGCCTGGGACGGTGGGAGGTGTCCCTGCCCACGACAGGGGGGTGGAACAAGATGATCGTGAAGATCTCTTCCCACCCAAACCCTTCTGGGATCCAATGAGTTCCAAAGGCTCCGCCAGGAGGCGTTTCCTGGGTCCCTCTGTCACAACCTCTTTGCCCTTGCAGCCACCAGTGTCCATCCAGTCCATCGTGGTGCAGGTGCAGTGTGTGAACAAGAAGGTCGGCACCGTCATCAACCACGAGGTGCGCATCGTGGTGCGGGACCGCAACGACAACTCCCCGCAGTTCCAGCAGCAGCGCTACCACGTGGCCGTCAACGAGGTCAGAGCTGCCCCATTCTCCTCCTCCTCCTCCTTTGGCTGGGCTCGCTGTAAATTCCAGCTTTTTGTGCCACCCCTTTGAAAACCCCAAAAATCCGGTTGTTTTCAAATGCCTGGTGTTTGTGCCACTCCAGAAAAGCTCATCACTTCATCAGGCTTCTGCTTTCAGCATCGAATCCTGCTTTTCCCTAAGGAACACAAAGAGCAGCACGTTTTTCACCAGGAATATTGCAGAAAACACCCAAATCTTAAGCAGTGTCTTCATGAAAGGAGCATTGATTTATGTTAAATTAAAGCACTTTTAACAACAAACCTGGAAGTGAAACAAATGTATGTATGAAAAAAGAAAGTAAAAAAAACAGTTTATTAACACTATTGAGTCTTGGCAAAGTGCAGATTGCTGTTGCTCTGTATTAAGTGAAACCTGTGAAACAAATTATTTTATTTTATATTATTTATTTTGTTATATTTTTTTTTGGAATAGAGAGCTGTGGATTGGACTTTGCTGTGTTATTTGAAGGGAAAAAAAATAATTTCCTTCTTGAGCTGGTACAGCTTCATTTCCAGTGAAGTTTTTAATTCTTCTTTTCATTTTCATCCAGTTAAGGACGGAATAATCTGCCAATAAGCAGTACAAAAAGTCTGTGTTTTCAAGGTTAGCATCTCAGGGCTTTAGTAATGAGCAGAAACAGGGACTTACATGAACTAATGGAAATGCGTGGGCTGAAAATATGTGGAACATGGAAAGATGGGTCAGTTTTGTGCAGGTGAAGTTGGAAAGAAGTAGAGTTATATTTAAAAAATAAATTATGTTAAATAAGTAGCCTGGTGGGGTTTGGCTTGTGGGGTGAGGGGTTGTGAAAGAGCACAACTGCTTTGATTTTAATAGAATTGATCTGAAGAAATTTCCTATTTTCTTGTGTTTTGGAGATTTAGCTTTTCAATGTGTCCTTGTGTTGTCTCTGCTCTCCATGACCACACATGTGCAGGACAGCTCATTGCCCTGGGAAAGGGTGGGACATTGATGAGTTTGGGCCTAATTAACCCAAAAGCGTGGAGGACCCCCCTCAATCCACACATTATGCTGGACCTGCAACTGAGATAAGGATGAACAAGTTTTTCAGACTTCCCGGTTTTAAATTAAAAGCATTTCCTCTCAGACAAAGTTTTGGCAACCCAGGTGCCCATGTGACTTCCCACCAGAATTTGGGAGCACCAGGAAAGTCTTCCATGGGCTTGCATGTGGCTTTCCAACTGGCCTTTATGTGGCTGTGGAATTTCTCTGGCTTTACAGAGCCAGTGCAGGAACATTTCTGGTCTGGAGTAAAGGCAGCATCACCACCAGTCTGAAGTGCCTGTGTGGGTTGTGCTGCAGGGCCCAGATCACTTCCAAAACCTGCATCATATTTGCAGTAAAACCGAAGGCTGGGAGTGTGGCAGTGCTAAGAAAACAAGGATTTTCCCTGATGAGAGGGAAGTCCAAAAGGCAGAGTGCAAAATGCGCCATTCCCAATTATTTGTGTTCAGAAACTGAGCAACGTTCTGAGGACACCGAGCATTTATTGGAATTATTGTTGGGCAAAATGCACTGTTGCTCTTTCCACCAGCTGCACGCTGATTTAATTAATTTCTTCCTTTCATTTTATCTCTGTTCCATGGATAACATCTGACATGGCACCACTGTGCCCTTGAGCAGCACCCAGTGAGTTCATGCTCTCATTAATTAACAAAAAAAAAAAAATTCACAAAGCGTCTCAGACTCTCTCAAAGGTTTTAATGAGTGATTAAATGTTTTAATGCTCGTTTATTCTGCTTATAATTGGCTCTGCCTCTGGTGAATTTAGCAACAGGAATGCACTGGGATGAAAGGTTCATGGTTAATTTTTGCTTCTCAGGTTGCTTGTAAACCAAAAAGTACAAAAATTTCTCATATATAAGGAACATGAAACAACTCCAAGGAGAAGTAGATTTTATTACATTTTGGAGCAATGGAATGGTTTTTATGTCCAGTTGTCCTTGTATTTCAGCTGTCCCCAACATATTAAGATGAGTTTGTCAGAGAAGCTGAGGGTAGTTGCAAATAGCACCATAAATCCTGGGTTCACACATGGTTTCCATTTGCAGAGAAAAAAACATGGTTTAAAAGTAAGCCTGGATTTTTCCAGAAGGCTTAGAATGCGATGGATGTGGTAGTGTCTGTTTAGCTTTATACCAAAAGGATATTAGTATCTTGATTTTTATACTTGATTTGGATCGCTCTAAAATCTCCTCTAATCCAGGGTGTTTCCTTTGCCAGTCCCTTGGCAGATCTCAAGGAAAAGCACAAAGATTGGGAAAAATGCAGTGGTGCTTCCCTTATGAGTAACCTGTAAAATCCTGGATGGAGCAGCTCCAGACCAATTTTGCCATTCCCATTTGCCCGTGGACATGCATGTGCTGGTCCCTCCTTTCCTTCCTTTCTCCAGGTGTTTTGTAGACTTTTTTTCCAGCATCTTGTGCCTTAATTTCTCACTTTACTGCTTTGAACATCTTCATTGGACCCTCAGAACCCTGAGACATCTCAAGACATAAAGAACTTCTGTGGAATATTCTTCCCATTGCCCAACGATCCTTAGGGATTTGTTTCCTTCCATCATTCCCACACTTGTACCTATAGAAGACCCTTGGGTGAAGGTGATCCCAAATTAAAATGTACAGAGAAATTCATGTGAATGGTTTGAAAATGTGGCTTTTGCAGCTAAGAATCAAAATCATCATTATTGAGGAAATACTTTTTTTCAGGATTTTACTTCTTCTGTTAAAAGTATGGACGTGTCACATGGAACTGGGCTAGTCCTCATCGGGGTTGATGGAGGCTGAAATGTTTGTTGGATGAGATGTCTTAGCTGGGAGTGGCAGTGCTGGGATCTGTATTAAGTTACAAATGAAATTGATCTTTTTCAAGTCTTAGTTGAAAACAGAATTTCTGTTTCCCCACCGTTTAGGAGCGAGTTTTTCTTTTCCCTTCCTACTGCTTTTACAAGTCCAAGTGCCTCATCCAACTCCAACCGTTTCCAAAGCATTAGGAATCTCCTCTTGGAAGTGAAAACAAGTGAAGGTTGATGTCACCATTTTTATGATAATGAGAAGTCCTCTGCAGAGTTATTCCCTTGGGTTTTTTTGTGTGATGTATTTTTATTTATATGAAAATATCCCGTGGTTATTCAGTTAGGAAAAACTCCTGACGGTGACATTAGCCTGGGGCTAAATTTGACCGTATTGGTGACTTGAAGATTTGAGTTATTGCCATATTAAACCAAAGTTCTGCAGTTAAAATTCACAAGAATTATGCAGCTCAGTTAATATTCCACAGGCAAATCTATAGTGTTGCCACAAGGGGGTTGAATTTATGGAGCCTAATACAGGGATTAGGAAGTAAAATCTTGTGCTGCTGAGGCCCAGTGGTGGTGTCTGTGTTTTGTGTTAAACATAATTTATCTGGATCATTTTTATCTGAGCTAAATACAGCTCCAGTTCTGCATTCCTTGGGCTTTATCAAACTTGACTTTCTTTGGTCTTAGTTTTTCACTTTCCTGAGTCCTACAGGGAAGGTCAAGGGTATTTAATAACAGGCTCTGTTTGGAAATGGAGGTGGAGTCCCTGGAACACTGTTGAAGTCAGTATTTATTAAATGTACATGACCTTAGAGCTGCTTGCAACCCAGAATTTTAGGGTTGGTTTGTTTATTGGGTTTGGGACTTTTTTTTTTCTCCTTTAATTTGGCAGAGATGGGAATCCTTCGCAAAATAAGTGCTCTTCTTGAACTTCAGTCATCTCAAAAGTTTGGGTTTGGGCTGTTGAGAATTAGAACTTGTGCTGAATTTTCATTTCTTGTGGTGTAATTATTCCTGTCTTTTTCCTTGTGGTATCAAAATAATTAATCTCTGCAGGTAGACATCATCAAAAGAGCGTTAGCTCAGGATGATTAACTGTAAATCTTGCTTTGCTCGGCTCTTTGGGGCCACTCTGAAAAAATGTTCATTTTTAACTTTGTAAATAGGCAATAATAGGGAAATTTATTTTCCAAATGTTTTATGGAAATGCTGAACGTTCCTATCTGCATCTTGACTTCTAATAGCCATTAATCACGCTGAAGGAAGTATTTAAGCATTACAGCTGGGGACTGTGGAAGAAGAAGATTTATTGTGTGCATCTCCTCTCTTTTTTAATTGTGTTCTCTTTGGAATCTTCCTTGTTTCTTGTCATCATGGTTCTTTCCCACTGGATTGAGATCCCACGGACATGACTATCCTCAGGCTGTTGCTGACACTCCTGGAATTGTTTCTTTGCAATTCCTACGTTTTGTTTTGCATGAGGTAAAAAACAATTGTGGTCAAACCCTTTGCTGCCCAACTTCAGGCCCTTTCCCTAGGAGATACCAAAAGTTCCTATGGAGAAATAAAATTCTACTCTTTCGGTAAAGGAATTTTTCCCAATATCCAACTGAGCCTCCCCTGGCCCAGCCTGAGGCCGTTTCCCCTTGTCCTGTCCCTGTTCCCTGGCAGCAGAGCCCGACCCCCCCTGAGCCCCCTCCTGGCAGGGACTTGTGCAGAGCCACAAGGTCCCCCCCGAGCCTCCTTTGCTCCAGGCTAAAGTTGCATTTTTTTAGGGGAACTGAGTTCCTCCTTGTTTTTCCAACAAGGAAGTGAGAGCAGTCTCTCAGAAATCCCTCACAAACCAAGGGAAAATGTATTACACGTCTGGCTGATGGGAAATGTCAGAGTTAAAATCACCACCATGCTGAGATCTCTGTATACAAATTTTGTGTGGCTTGGAATGCTGAGGGCCTCTCCCACGCGACTGGAAGTGGATTTGAAGTACCAAGTTAAGAGATCATCTGAGTTTTTCTAAAGGCTGCAGGAATCTCTAATGTGAGATCAGGAGATCAGGCTGGAAATCACAGAATCACCGAATATCCTGAGCTGGCAGGGACCCACCAGGGTCATCCAGTCCAACCCCTGGCCCTGCCATGGCACCTCAACAATCCCACCCTGTGCATCCCTGAGAGCAGTGTCCAGACACTTCTGGAGCTCTGACATGAAGGAGTGGAGAGGATTTTTTTCCCCAATGTTCTTTTCTAGTATCATTTGTGTTGCATGAAAGAAAACTTAGAGAAAATGGAAAAGTGCATGTCCCAAAACTCTGCACATCTGCAGTCAGTTTTTCTGGGTGTAATCCATCAAATGCAAGACTTTAGCTTTTGACTTTTACTGTTAGAGCATGGAATTGGAGTTCTGGTGTTTACTGATGTGTCATTTTTCCAACTGTCTCCTTTGTTATCACTTAATAACGTGCTTTGCAGTGCTGGAGCCATTTTATGTTGGCCACTATTTATTGGCACCCTGTCAAAACAGGCAGGTGGGAGCTGTGCCAGCAGCTCCAAGGTGTCTGTCAGCTCCTGGGTGGGACAGCATTTTTATAATATTTATTAGTGTTATATATAGGTTTTTTTCTTTTTAATATGGGACATCATCTGCAGTACAGTGTCCAACTCTGGCATTCCCAACACAAGAAATACATGGATATGTTGGAGTGAGTCCAGAGGAGGCCATGGAGGGACTATAGCCCCTCTGCTCTGGAGCCAGGCTGGGAGAGCTGGGGGTGCTCACCTGGAGAGGAGAAGGACACAGGGACACCTCAAAGCACCTTGCAGGGCCTAAAGGGGCTCCAGGAGAGCTGGAGAGGGACTGGGGACAAGGGCTGGAGGGGCAGGACACAGGGAATGGCTTCCCAGTGCCAGAGGGCAGGGCTGGATGGGATATTGGGCAGGAATTGTTCCCTGGGAGGGTGGGCAGGCCCTGGCACAGGGTGCCCAGAGCAGCTGTGGCTGCCCCTGGATCCCTGGCAGTGCCCAAGGCCAGGCTAGAGAAGCCTGGGATGGTGGAAGGTGTCCCTGCCCATGGCAGGGGGGGGAATTGGGTGACCCTCAATGTCCCTTCCAACCCAAACCATTCTGGGGTTTTACATGTCTGATGTCTCCAGAGCTGCTCCTCTTGGCTCTGTCTGGGAGCACCGGGACTTTTTCCTGTTTGGGCAGCAGAAACCTGGGAGATTTCCATCACATGCCACCCCATGACCAGCCAGGACAGTGCCCAGCTATTTCCACTAATGGGACCATTGTCTAAGCAGGGATCAATTGGTTAAACTCTCTTATTTTGAGTTACAGGGTGTCAGTGCCCAGGCAGGGCCTGAGGAGTCTCTGTCAGGAGAGGTGGGAGCTGCCCTGTGCTGAGGGATCCACAGGCTCCAGCACTGGGAACATCCCAGCCCTCAGCCAGCCCCACAGTGCCTCAGGAAAATGGGGTTAAGACAGGGGAAAACACCATGTGGCAGCAAGGAATGAGGAGAAAACAGTGAGGACGAGAGGAGCTGGGAGTTAGGATGTGACGCTGAGCCTGGACCAGAGGGCTGGGATGGGGGACAGTGCTGGTCTGTGTGATAAATGAGGCGGGGACTTTTTAATTAGAAGACTAAATTCAGCTCATTTATTAAAGAGAGGTACTGAGAGCAGGAACCTGGGAGTAGCCCAGGCTCCACACAACAAGCCGGAGTCCCAGAAAGAACCAGTGTAACACACTGGGTGCTCCCTCAGACACCGAGCTCCTCAGGAGGACCCAGGGTGGAGCCCCGGCACAGTCTTTATACCCTTTGCCAGTCCACGGTTGGTCCAACCAGTTCCTGCCTCCAGTGGCTCGTGTCTAGGGGTCCAATTGGCTCGTGGTGGAGTTCATCTTAGAGGCATCGAGTGGCCGGTCCATCTTTTGTCCAATTATGTTTTAAAGCATTGTTCTCACATGCACGATGTCACCTTGCAGAACATTCTAGACAGCCCTCCCTCTTTCCACCAGCTCATTGCACGTTCCCCATTTACACTCCCACCTAGTGCTTACACCAAAACATTCCCATTGCACAAACTAGTAATTCTCCAGCTTCTTAATTACAGTTCCTTAACCTCGATATTAATTAACAACACCCCAGAACATCAATTCCATTTATAACAGTTTGCATCCCTCTGTCCCCATCCCAGTGTATTTGTTGCTGGCAGGATGTTAAGTCAGTGTTCCCCACAGCCTCTGTCCTGCCTGTGTGTGCAGTGGGTGCCTGGTCTCCCTGTTTTCCCTCAGGAACATTGGATTTTCCTCTCCTGAGCTGCTGAGGAGGCTGCAAGGGGGTGCCTGAGCGGGTGTCAAGGAGCAGCCCATCTGCAGTGGTGGGAAAAGCCCTTGCCAACCCTCTTGCAACTTTTCCCAGCTGGTTTTCAGGTTCTGTCCCTTTCTCCCCTGCACATCCCAACCCATGAGGGTGCAGTCAACTTCCCACACCCACATGTGGCAGTAAATAAGTCAAGTTTGTAGCAAAACAAGAACATAGAGTTGTGGTATAAGTGCAGATAGTGGAGGGATTGTAAATTAAACCCCACTTGTTTTACCATAAAAGGTCTTTGAATTGGTGGTTTTTATTTCAAACATTCAGTATTCTTAGCCCTGAAAATGTTTTCCAGAGAACCATGACACCCTTAATTAGCAGCTTTATAAATAAAACAGGAACTCTGAGTGCAAGAGGAAATGGGGAGTTAAGTCTTTGCTTTATTGTGAGCACTACAAAATAGGAACATGAAATAACATCCATATCTGCACCTAGTGCTGGCATGACTCTGTCCTTTGCCCCCTGCTCTCTTTGCAACATTTCAAACCTTTTTAGGCCCTCTAGGTTTAAATATGTGCCGCAACTTCATGTAAATTCTGGATGAAAGGAAAGGGGCCATGGGGACTCTGGGAATTTAGGGGCCACAAATTTGGGGGTGATGAGAGCAGCAGGGAACAAGGGTTGTGCTGAACCCATGAATGTTTGTTCATTTGTTTGCACTTTCAGGTTGATTATTCGCAAAGTTTCCTGAATATTAAAATTCAGAAACGATGACTCCCAAGAAATCTTCTGTCCTTGCTCTCAATGGGCCTTGATTTCGTGCTATTTATCTGCGCGAGGATAATTATAAATTGATTCATTTTCAAAACATCATTTAATGGGTATTCAATTGCTGCCAACACAATATTGGAGCAACAGAATCACTCTTGTGTTTGTTCAAAGCCATGAAGCTCTCTGGGTGTTTGTGTTTGCATGTAACAATATTAATCTGGCTCTGTTCACGTTGCCATGAAGACTCTGTCAAATAAGTTCTGTTTACATTTGCAGCTTGTCCTTGTTTTCCTTCCTGAGTCTGAAAAAGGAGCTTTTATTTTGCTTAATCTATATTTATTTCATGGGTTCTTTCAGTTTTTTAAAGAGTGTTTTTCTCATCTTTGTCATTTTTTAAAAAAAATAAATCTTTCCCTTGATGTATTATAGACCAAAGCTACGGGGAAAAATAAGGTTAAAACAAACCTTAAATCCTTAAGGTTTTAATGGGTGTCTCTTGCTGTTCTTGCAGTTAACTCCAGTTGGAACAACCATCTTCACAGGATTTTCTGGAAACAATGGTGCTCTTGACATTGATGATGGTCCCAATGGCCAGATAGAGTATGTCATCCAGTACAATCCGAATGACAAGGTACAGCCAATCAGGCTTTTTTCCCTCCATGTTTATTGTGAGAAAAAAGACAATTATTGTTTTCTTAAAATAAAAATAAAATTAAAAGAAAATTAACAAAAATAGTTAAAAATTAAAATTGGGATCCAATGGCTCAGTCTAAGGGCCCCAGGAACGCAGGCGATCCAGAGATCTTTGGGCCCTTTTGGGCTCTGGACCACCAGAAAGGAACACTGGCAGTGCTGAGCTGACTTTAGTTAGTCCAAAGTCAATTATTTATGATTGGCTTCCAGTGGAAGTTGGCCTGTGCTCAGCACTGAGCTCAGGCCATGACCAGTTCCATGCGACTGAGCCCACTCCTGGCTCTGTGCACCCATGTTTATAATGTCTGAGCTACGCCCTGTTCCTCCCACAGCCCGCCCANAACCTGGAAAATCCATTGGAAAAAGGGATTTTGAACTGGGAACTGCATAATCCTTTAATAAAAACTTGGGTAATCAGTATCTGGGCTGATGGGTCATTAAAAAAAGAGTGCAAAACTTTATTAACCAGGGTAATTAACTGGGAATTGATTAAAAACACTTAACAACACTTGATATGCAAAGACCACCCTTCAAATTTCATATATGATATTTATCTTTATTTATATATTTGTATGGTTGTTATATAGTTGTTACATAGTTATATATAAATATATATGTATATGTGTATTTCTATATTTATATTTATATTTATATTCATATTTATATTTATATGACATGAAGTAGCAAATGAACAGGAGGTTGCTGTTGGACATAAAGAAATGTTTTCCTTCATGCTGAGTATCCTCTCTGCCTATGAGCCCTGTAACCACAGATGAATTTACCTTCCCTCCCATTGCCTCACTCTCCGCAGCTGGATTATTTCACTGCCATTAATGCCCAGAGAAGTTGTGTCTATCCCATCCCTGGAAGTGTCCAAGGCCAGGATAGTGGAGGGTGTCCGTGCCCATGGCAGGGGTGGGACTTGATGGGATTTAAGACTCAAACCATTTGAGGATTCCATGATTTCTGTTTGGCCTCAGTGTAAATCTCCTAATTGATTCTTCCCCCCTCAGTGGGAACTATGAATATTTTATCCCAAAAGATGAATGCCAAACTCTGACTGTCTCCAGTTATTTATTAGTCTGGCATGCACTTCCCAATCCTGTTTTCCTGCATCTAACACTCATTTATTTGCTGAAAAACAATAATAATTAAAATATATTTTGAAAATAAAATTTGCAATTTTAGCAGTTGCGCTTAGACTTTTAGAGAAAAAAGGCCTTGTTATGTGATGTAAAGAAATAATGTTCCTTCCTGTGTTCCTCTGCTGTGTCTGGAATCTTGTATTGCTGTTGCCTGTTGTAGTGGTTTAGTTCAAATCATCTCTCATTTATTTTACCTCTGTGACATAAGAATTAGAAGAAAGCAAAGCAGGCACAAACTTAAAAGACTCTAAGACTTAAAAGACTCTAATATTTAAAAGACACCTGTTAAAAATACTTAAATATTAACTATCTTCTACGTTGGGAGATTGAAGCATGGAAGGATGGTTTTTTTTAATGAGATTAATTTGATAATGAAATTGCAATTGGATCTTGGGTCAGAAATTTGTGCCCTCCCTCCTGCCAGTTGTTGCCCCAGCTTTGTCAGGTGAGTCTGTAGAAGCAAATACATGGAACAAATTGAATTTCACCTGATTTAACAAGTGCATTTACTCTGAAATGTGAATTTCCTCGTGTAGGAACATATGCATGAACTGGCACCTAAATGTTGGTGTTCTCTGCTTGTTTAGCACTTCACTGCCCTCATGAAAAGCAGAATAAAGAGCAGATAAGTACAATGATATGGATTTCTTATCTCTACCACTTGAGCATGTGTTCTGAACTCAGGATGGCAAAGGGAAGAGAAGCAGAGTAGTCAGACTTTTGTGGTTGGAAGTAGCCATGGATACATGGATAAAGAATACAGGAGACAGTTCAGTACACAATAATTTTTGTGGGGTTCTTCAGGAGGAAATTGGGTGAGGAGAAAACATAGAAATCTTTATAATCTCTGAAGAGCAGATGTGGCCTTGGAATTCCAGCTAAGGGATCATCCCGTTGTGGCCCAGCTCCAACACGTCTTAACTTCGAGGCACGTTCAATTTTATTGTGTTGTTTTCTCGTTTGCAGACTTCCAACAGGACCTTTGATATTCCTCTCACTTTGTCCGGAGCAGTGGTTCTGAGGGAAAGACTAAATTACGAAGAAAAGACTCGTTATTTTGTCATTGTTCAAGCAAATGTGAGTATAAATCTCTTGAAGGCCATTTATGCCCCTGATTTAGGTGTGGGTTTTGTTTCCTTCCCAAGGAAAGGCAGAGCCTTGCTGAAATACAAGCTCTGATAAATCCTCTTCTGCTGAAGATCTAATTTAAGATTTATCCAGGCTGTTGAAAGCTCAGGCATATTATTACTGGTTAAAAAAGCTTGCTCAGAGTGTGACAAGCTAACCTTTTTGGCACAAGGAGCAACTTGCAAATTTGCAGCACAGCCCAGGCAGAAAAGTGCAGCCTCGTGGCAGTAAATGTCCATTTTCCAGCAAAGCTGGCGAGGCTGATTTGCACTCAGATGAGTTTAATGGACACAGTTTCATTGAATCCTTCGGGTCTGAAAAGCATTTTGTTATAAAGAGGTGATTTTTCCTTCAAGTCATATCGCAAGTGTGCAGAGAGTGGATACGTGCATTTTCCAGAGTGGCTGGCAGTGCAGAGCACACACTGAGAAGAAAAGTGATGTATAAACTGTATCTCAGATATCTGTCATCAGAGTGGGGTTTTGGTGCCCTTGAGGGCTCTGAAAGCTTTTTTTCCCTTTTTGTCCTTCTGATAACAACTGAAATGAAAACTTGTCCTCCGTTGTTTACGGCTGTTGTGATACATCTTCGTTCGTGGGAAATGATATTTGCTCTGAACAGAAGATCCTGAATTCACACCTTCACATTCCTGTCATCTCTCTGGCACAGAAGTGCAGATATATTTTGCAGTCTCTTTTCTTACATGTTTTGTGGCACGTTCAGCATTCTGCCAGCAGCAGCCAGGCTTGGGGGTGGCTCAGTGCTCCTTGGCCCTCTGCCCTGCTCAGGTGAGACCCCACCTGCAGAGCTGCCCCAGCCCTGGGGCCCAGCACAGGCAGGAGCTGGAGCTGCTGGAGAGAGCCCAGAGGAGGTTCCAGGATGGTCAGAGGGATGGAGCAGCTCTGCTGGGAGGAAAGGCTGGGAGAGCTGGGGATGTTCAGCCTGGAGAGGAGGAGGCTCCAGAGAGACCTCATTGTGGCTTTCCAGGACCTGCAGGAGCTGCAGGAAATATGGAGAGAGATTCTATCCAAGGGATGGAGGGACGTGACACAGGGAATGGGTTCCCAGTGCCAGAGGGCAGGGCTGGATGGGATATTGGGCAGGAATTGTTCCCTGGGAGGGTGGGCAGGCCCTGGCACAGGGTGCCCAGAGCAGCTGTGGCTGCCCCTGGATCCCTGGCAGTGCCCAAGGCCAGGTTGG
>VYXG01011555.1:102516-148544 GCA_013397235.1 Lanius ludovicianus | reverse complement strand
CCTGGCAGTGCCCAAGGCCAGGCTGGACATTGGGGCTGGGAGCAGCCTGGGACAGTGGGAGGTGTCCCTGCCATGGCAGGGAGTGGGACTGGATGGGCTTTGAGGTCCCTTCCAACCCAAACCATTCCGGGATTCTGTGACCCCACAGGCTGCACTGAATTCTCTCTCTCATGTGCACTGTGCAATCTCATTCCTCTGATTACGTTATCAGTGCTTTGTTGTCCTTGCATCCTGAAGATACTTCTGGAAATTAATTACTCTGTATCTGCTTTGATCCAGAATGTCTCAGAGGCACTTACTGGAGGAATGAAGAAATGGTTTAGATGATGAAGGCTGCTCCTTGTAGCTGGAATTGTTTTTCATCACTGACCGTGAAGAAAGCTGAATGCAGAAATTCCCACATTTACTCTAAGTGTGAAGCTGGTGCAAGAACTGAGTGGACTGCAAAATAGGAAAAAAAAAACGTGTCCAATCCAATTTAGAGCAATGGACTCTCCATCTTAGATAGATGATGATATTAAACAGCATAAATAAAAACAAATCTAAAAATTCATCTTTTTTTCTGTCAGTGTTACATTAGGTTAGGAGGGTGAGATTTAATTCATGGCTCGTATTATCCCCCCCCCAGATTTTAGTTCTGCAAAGGAAAGGTCATGCAGCAGTTCCTCTGTGAAAATGGGAATATTTTTGAATGTTTTAAACAAAATATTGGCTACTCATGGTGTTTCTTCACTAAACAAAGGAAGAAAGAAGAGGTGAACTGTTGCTAATCTGTACTTTGGGTAAAACCACAACAATTTCCGATTCTAAATAAGGCACGGGGCCTTTTTATCTTCTACAAATGTGCTGTATTATTATAGTTTTAGTCCTGTAGTTTTCCCAAACTGTATTATTTCTGAGTGATAGATGTCTTGCAGTATTTCTTCACTTTTTCTCTTCATTTGACTTGTGAGCCTTTCAGGCTGTAGCTCTGAGGCTGAAGTTCCTGTAATTACTCCTAGCACATGGATAATTCTGCTGCTTATATGTTTTATCCTTAGCTTTGTTTAAAACCTTTTGGGAGCTTCTTGTCAGGAGATTCCTTTCAGGAGTTGCTGAGTTCAGGAAGTCTCACCAGCTGGACCTGGTTTGCTCCACAGGACCGAGCCCAAAACCTGAATGAGCGGAGGACGAGCACGACCACCCTGACCGTGGACGTGCTCGACGGGGACGATTTGGGACCAATGTTCCTTCCCTGTGTGCTGGTGAACAACACCCGGGACTGCAGACCCCTCACCTACCAAGCCAGCCTGCCAGAGCTGACAGATCCTGTAAGTCCTCTGGGATTTTTCCAGGTTTTATCTGTTTGCCTGTCATCTTGTCCCGTGG
This sequence comes from Lanius ludovicianus, assembly GCA_013397235.1. Lineage (NCBI taxonomy): Eukaryota > Metazoa > Chordata > Aves > Passeriformes > Laniidae > Lanius > Lanius ludovicianus. The sequence goes on along the minus strand of VYXG01011555.1, from coordinate 147,176 downwards.
GCACAGCTGGGGGCTGGAACTAAAAGGCCACCTGTGTTTAATGCTGTGTTTTGTGTGCCAAGCAAGAGGAAACCAAAGTAAGGTGCATGTGGGAATAATGGTGAAATTCCAGCTTGGATCCAGTGCCAAACTGCCCGTTGGCTGCAAAGGCTTAGTCTTGAAATTTGGTAAATTTTGGAATTGCTTTTCCTGATCTGTGCGTGTTTCAGTCTCAAAATATCCCCACGAAGGGAGGGGATTCGACATTATTGAGGGTTGTTATAAACCTTCAGAGAAAGATTTTTGGGAAGAGCAAGCTTTAGTCACTGACCCCTGAAAGGATTTATGGTTGCTATTATCAGCAACTCTTCTTCTTATTATTATTAGTTGCTGTTATTATTTGATCAAGAGGCACTGAAGAGCAATGGGAGTTTGTCTGTCCCATTGTGCTAAGTCTGTCAGTTAATACATCCACGGGGTAGGATAAAGGTGAGTGTAAGGCTCATTTCCCACTCCAGGAATCCCAAAACGAGGTGAGAACTTTATCATTTCTTGTTGCAACTTGGTGCCAGTTGCCATTCCTCACAGCAGAGCTGCTGCCTGGGAGATGTGCACCTCTGGTGGGTGGAACAGCAACAGGGATTGCTGAATTAATATTGATATGTGACCTTTGATTCATATATTTTAGGATATAAAAAGGCAGAACCGATTGAATCACCAGGTATTGCCCCACCTGATTAACTCTGACATTAAGATGACATTAAAATAATGTTAAGCTTTGACATTAAGGTTTTTAACTTTGGTTGCTCATCACAGCACACACTTTGTGTCCTGCTGCCTCCAGCCACGGGCAGGCTGAGGCTGGAAGTGTGGCAGTTCCTGCTCTTCTCTGCCTTATTTCCCTTCCTCCCCTGTGCCTTGCACTCTTTTGCCATCCCACACGTTTTGGTGTCTTGTTTTGTGGGGCCTCAGGGCTCCTGCTGCAGTTATCCTTGGGATGGGTCAAGGGAGGGGAGATGTGATCCATAATTAACCTTGGAGGATTGATTTGCACCCTTTGTAGCTGTGTTGTGTTTGGGACTTGGTCAAGAACTGCTTTGACCTTAAATTCTGCTGTGGGCTTGGTGGCATTTTAAGGAAAGGGGGGCAGCTCCCTGTCCAGCTAATAAATGATGAAAATCACTGTGGGGCTTCCTCGGGGTGTCCAGAGCACCCAGACCATGCAGGATGAGGGAGTGTGACCCCATTTCACCTGTGCAGATCTGGTCCAATTCCAAGTGTGGGAGCAGATGAGGTAGGAATTACGAATAACTGGGGGTTTTATGGGTTTTTATCTGGTTATCTGAAGGTATGACACAAACCAGGCAATTTTTGTGGTGCTGCCTGTCAGAGGATTCCAGCTCCACTCCTGCCCTTGGCCAGGCACGTTCCCCACTGGAAGACAAAGGATTGTCTGCCAGGGAGAGGGACTGGGCTGGGAAAAATCTGACCTGGGATTTAGGTACTGAGCTGCAAAAGTCATTTATTTGAACAGCAGCATGGTCAGGGGCAGCTGCTTTTGGTTTTTGGCTTTTCTTGTGTCAAACTGCTCCTGATCTATGAAATGAGACCCTGGTTCTGCTGCTGAACCACAGACTCTTTGCTGTTTATCTCTTTGCAGCACTTTTGATAAACCTAAGTGGAAGAAGTTATACCTTCAACCTCAAATATTTACTTGGCTTTTAAGCAATGATTCCTTTGGAAGATACGGATGATACCTGGATTCAGCAAGGAAACATTTCTATTACATTTATCCTTTACCTTTTTGTGTATTATATTTATTCTTTATTAACCTACTCCAAAGCTACAATTACCCTACTCCCTAGGCTAAAGGACTATTTTTAGTTTAACGCTATCTTTTTTTTTTTTTTCTTTAATTTGCTTTTTAATTTTTCAGTGAAGATGAGAAGGAATATTAATGAAGGGGGAACAAAGTTGAAGTATGAATTATTCAGAGGCAGTAGCTGGAAAGAGAAGTCCTGCTTTACTGGGCAAGATGTCTGTTTAGCTGACCCCTAAAATAAAGCATTTAATGTCCCTGGGAAGAGTAATGTTTTTTGTCCAGTATAGTTGGAATCTATCCATGAATTTACTGAGGTAAAAAGTTGGGAATTAATTAAATAATTGCTATTAGCTAAATTTCAGTTTCCAATGAAGCCTGTGTTGGTTGTTGATTAGGTTTGGGGATTTCTGTTGTCATCGTTACATCGCTTTATATTTATATTATATTTTAGTGTTTCTATGTCTGATTGGCTCTGGTAATTAATTTTTTCCCCCTGTTGTATCAGGAAGACTTGAATAAATTAGCATTTATTATCAGGATGTGCAAGTCATCAAGTGGAATTAAAACATACAACCTCATGAATATGTCACAACATGGGCAAGACAATTTCTCCTCCTTTTTTTCCCCCTTCAGTCCATTCCTGTCACACTCAAATGTGAGGGTTTTTTGCACTTCTATACTCAGTATTTTCCATCATCAGGCACAGAAGAAAAGCCTATTAAGCAGCAAAATATAGACTCGATTTATTTAATTAATTGCTGGACTAGATTTGCAACCATGGGATTCATTATGGGGTTCCATGGGGTAATTATGAACCCACATGGGCACTAAGACACTGTGACACCAAGGATTTTGTACTAAATCAAGAGTCAGCCTCATTGTTCCACAAGTTCCTTGTTCTTGCACCTCTGTTGGATCCTCCTGCATGGGAAGGGTTTGGCTTTGCATTGATTATCCCCAGAGCCCTGAGGAATTGTGTCAGCAGGGACCTCACAGGGTCTGTGGGTCCTCACAGGGGCCTGAGCAGAGCACAGAGAGATGAAAGGCTAAAAAATAATAAATAAAACATTCTCAAACAACAGTGAAGTTGAGAGGGGTGAGAAAAAGACACTGGAGAGCAGGAGGTGCCCCTAGAAGGTCTCAGGTCTTTACGAGTGAGAAGGGCCTCTTCAGTTCCATTGATGCCTTAGATTTTAACTTTCATATTTTTTGAATCCTGCCCTGCCCAGTGTGTAACTCTGAAGTTTCTTGTAGCCTGTTGCCTTCTGCTCTCTCATGCCAGGCAGACACAACAAAGCCTCTCCAGGCCTGCTCTCCAAGCACACTCAGACTGTCCTAGGCCCAAAAAGTATAAACCAAAGCCTCTAAAGGGGGGGCAAGCTTGGGGAAATGACATCATTAACTGAAGCTTTAATTGGAGAATTAACCCTGATATGCAAATGAACCAAACTTAGAAAAGTGTGAAGAATTCGTGACCTGCCATCCATCTTGGGGTCCATCTTGGCAGTGGCCTCTGGTTCTCCAGGGGGACCTTTGAAGGCCCTTCAAATAAACAGCTCCTTTTGTTCCCTTACTCCTGTCTGGTCTCTGTTTTAAGGTGGCCTCTCAAGGCATCACCATGAGTTTGGATTCAGGGAGGGGCTGTTGTAATGCTGCTGAATTGAGTTGGGGTTGGGAGCACAGGACACTTCCAGAGTATCCAGGGTTAATCAGCTCTGGACAAATCAGTTTTACACTGATTTTTGGTAATTAATGAACACCTCACAAGATGTTCTGGATTTGGACTTGATGATATCAAAGGTCTTCGCCAGCCTTGTTAATTTGGTGATTAATTCTGTTTTTTGGTACCTCTGGGCTTGAGGATGACAAGCACCTGATGATTCCCTCCAGCTGAATTCCCTTGCAGTTCCTTCCTTTGGCCCTGCGAGTCCCAATTCCTCCTGAACACGAAACCTCCTGGAATTTCCTCCCAGAGACACGTTAATACAAAACTTGCAGCAGCAGCACAAGTGAAAGTTCTGGAAACAGCATCTCCCCATCTTGGTTATACTAATCAAAGAGAAAAGTTCATTAAAATGTTCTGGATTTCATTAAATTAATTTATTTACTTCTTTTGCTGTGGGAAGCACCAGCACAAAAGATGTTTGATCCAGGGATCTGCCATGGAATGAACACCAAAGAACCTCCCCTGAAGTGGGAGAGATTTGCTGGTTCTCTGTGTGGAGCACCCACACAGCTGCCAAGGAGGATTTTTGGGGTGCTGAAAGACACAGCCTTCAGATTTTGGCCTGTTAGTCTGAGTTGAAGTGGATTAATGTGTGGTTAAATCCACTTTAATAGAAGCTCTCCGCAGATCAGGAATGCCTCTCTTACCTGTGTGAGTGGTAAAATCTCACAGAATAATTGGGTTTTTTTCCTGCTGGCTTTTCAAATCTGACTGCTTAAAGACAATTCAGAGAGAGGGAATCACCCCAACAACAGCCAAACTGCACAAAACTAAAACATCCGCTTCAGTTGCGACTTTTTCTTGCCTTTTTGTTGTTTGTTTGTTAGATATGGAACATTTAAAACTGCAAATGTTCTTGCTTAATTTAGGGAGTTGTTGGTCTCTGGAGCAGTTGAATCTCAATCTGCCTTTATATTCTTTGCCTTATTTTTACTAAGATTTGGCTTTTTTTTTATTTAAACATGGTAAAAGAGCCCTGCCAGCCTTTGGCCCGTCGAGACTTACAAGCTGCGTTTGTGACTCAGTGGCATCAAGCCTCAGGAAATTGTTTGGGATTTAATTAGTTTCTAATTATTCCTTTCCCAGCTGAATAGGCTCTGTCCAGTTTTTGGGACTGCTGCTAAATGCTCTTGCAGGGGATGGTATTTACACTTCCTGCTGGAATTAGCCCATGATTGAGCACAGTTGTGTCTGCTGGCAAAACGAAATGTTCAAAGTCTGCCTTCCAGAGAAAACAGAGTTTTCATCATTAGGAGAATTGTTTCTCTTTAGACAAATCATTTTGGAGAAGAAAAAAGTGACTTTGTGTTTTGAATAGGCAACATCCAGCCCTGCTGTTAATTAGACTAAAATCTTTGGTGCAAGATAATTAGTGCTGGGCTGAGATGAATGGGAATTCCTGGGTACTTTAATTCCAAAAATTATTTGGTGGCCAGGGCAGTGGTGTCACTTCAGGAAATAACCAGAGAAATGTTTTAAAAACCGTCTGTGTCTCTGTGTCCTTGTTCTTGAGTAAATTAGAACAGAACTTCATGACAGGCTCTGAACAGCCCCTTTACCACTGAGACATGAGCCAAGTGTCCCATTTTTTCCACGAGACAATTTTTCAGTAGCAATTTAGGTAAATGCTGCGGCTCAGATGAGGGGAGGGCAACTTCCCTGACACCTCTGCAGTTGTCAAGGTGCTTTTTATGGAAAAAAGCAAAGACTTGTGGCCAAGTTATTTGCATTTGGAGGCAGAGAGCAATTTTTCCAATTAAATTTCATCAGAGATGCAAGATGAACAGATAGGCAGTCGTGAAGGGCTTTGGAAGTGGGAAAGCAAGGCAAAAACAATGATAAAATCCTCTCATGGGTGCAGCCACCCCTTTTATTCCAGGCAAACTTTTCATTGGCATTTTCCCCCTCTTCTCACTCTAACTGCAGCCCTACAGAGGTCACCAGATTGGTGTGAAGTTCAAGGTAATGGATAAAGTTCACAATATTGGGCTGGTTTTTAACCTGCATTAGGGATTTTGAATGAATAACTCGGCAAAGCCAAAATGGACAGCTTTGATAAACTATTGATGATCTGCTAGCACATGATAAGGAGCCATAAAAGGTGTTTTCAGTCTGCTGATGTGATTTTCCCTCTCCTTCCCCTTTTTAGGATTGATTGTCTGTCTCCCACATGCCATCCCTTGATAGGTAGAGCCTTTTTTTTAAGGGAAATGTCACTGAAAAGTAGCGAAGCATGAAAAGGTTAAAATCACAAAGATGTGCTGCTACAGGTAATTAAATTTTATGTATTTGGGAAGACACCAGGATGGCTAATTAAAAAGAATTGTCAGTAAAATTGTCAGCAGCTTTAATATGTGAATACATAAAGCTGAGAACAATCTCCCTTCGCAGCCAGGCAAGTTCTTCCCCTGGCTGAGGTATTGATCAGGCAGGACAGTCCCTGTTAATCTAAGATTAACCTGTGACTTTAAATATAAGTGTATTGCAGATAGTCAAGAGGTTCCCTTGCCTGGCTTGCCCTTCAGAACCCCACAAAACTGCGATTTTAACTTCCAAAGTGTAAGCAGTGTCTAAGGAACCAGGTGTTTGGAACAATGCTGTGGTTGAGAAAATTATAGCAAGGCTGCAGGATAAGGGAATAAAGTCTGAAAGGCACTTTCCTCCTGGGGATTTGAAGCCAATTATGGTGCAGAAGTTGAGTTGCTGTCTGGGGAGGGGGGTGGGAATAATTAATTAATTAATATCATAGTAGTTCTGATCCTTAAAAGTGGAAGTTTTAAGGGGAAAAGGATCAAGCTTGCCTGAAAAGTGAGAAATTTTGGGTCAAAAAGATGAAAAAGGAAAAGAAAAAAGTCCTTGAAGATCATCTTTGAAGTTGTTTTTGGGGTGAGAGAAGCACATTTTGGTTATTGCTGGGCTGGGTTTGGGGTGACCTGTGGGGTTTGGGGCTCCCTGGGTGGCACAGGAGGAGCAGCAGCTCTGGGAGCTCTCCAGAGACTCCAGTGGGGCTGGAAATTTATCTGCTTCTGAACACAGGGAGATTTTCTAGCTATTTATCAGTTTAATCTCAAATCTCATTCATTATCAAGGCAGGAACAAAGCGGTAGAAATGGCTGATTTTATAATTTTATGGTTTGTTTTGTTTTCAAATCTGGGAATGTTCCATTGATTGCTTGATATTTCTCATCATGGTTAGGAACTTAGAGGTGGGCTAATGCTCAGTTCTTCTGGCTTTGTCAGGAGCCAAGAGGAAAAAAAAAGTCCTGAGTTTGCTGGGAAGAAGTAACAGCGGTGCTGAAATTAGAAGGGATTTCCTTTCAGGAAGGAAGAGGAGCTGCTTGGATTCAAACTTGGGTCACAGCCACAGCAGTCAAACCCATGGACTGGGTTTGGTGTGGGCAGTAGGGCAGGTGCAGGAGCACAAATCACCTTTCTGTGCAGCTAAGCTGAGGCTAAAAATCCAATTAATGAATTAATGAAGTGCTGAAACACCCAAGTGTAGATTGAAGAGCTCCTGCAAGTTCTCTTGTGTTTTGCATGCCATAGATCTGTGTTTGTTACAGCACCAAGTGGAGCTGTTGTCACAAAGGAAACACATGCAGCAATTTGTTTGATCCTTAAATGTCATTCCAAAGCATTTGAAGGCACTAAATGTTGACATTTAAACAAAATACTCCTGCAGTGATGCTTTATTAGCCACCTTCAATCCAGGAAAATTCTCATCTCTGTCACATCCCTTTTGGGCTTGGTGGAGAGAATTATTTCAGTGCCTGGGTTGTCCCATTAAAGTGTAGCTGATGATCAGGAGTCAAGAGAAATTACTTCTCTCTCCAGCTTGTTGTCACAATGCAGAGGGTGCAGATTAATTCCTCAGTTAATCAAATGTGATCTACAAAATCTTAATTGATGAATACATGCAAGTACACAATGAAATGAAATGAAATGAAATCACCCTTGGAAGTGAAGTGAAAGGACAATGCCCATTCCCAGGACAGTCAAGTTTGCTCCATGCTATTGATAATGGTGCTGTGGAAAACATTCCTTGAATCCTAGGGGTCTTTCCTGTGGAGAATGAGGGAATTCCTGGTGAGTGGAACGCCCTCTCCTGAAAGCAGAAAATGGGATTAATCTGCATTTGGCTCTGGATCAATACCCTGGGCAGCGCAGTGTGCTGGGGAGGCAGGGGTGTGCTTGCTAAAAAATTCCTGCTTTTTCTCCTGCAATTGAGAAAGAAAAGCATTTAATGAAACACTGAATTTCCTTATTTCACCCTAAAAAGACGTGAGGATGAGCTTAAGGTTGAAGGATGTGAGCACTGCAGGTGAGGTGTGTACCTGCACATGTCATATCTGCAGAAATTTATTGAAAATGCATCCAAAATTTACCAGGGAAAACCCATTTTTTGCCCCTCTAACCTTCCATCTAAAAGTGCCACTGTTAACGTTACCATTGAAGTAGGAGCGGATTTAATAATGGGGAGGCAGAATTTGTAGCTAAATGTCTCCCTAAAATTCCTTCTCTGACAGGGTGGCAAACCTAAATGAGGAGAGGACAGTGGAGGATACAGGTGGAATTCAGGAGTGAGGCAGTTCCAGGTGACATTCCCACTCCTGGACTAGGGAAGTGCTCATTGAGTATCCAAAAGAGAGGAAAATCAGTACAGAAAATGAGAATGTTCTTCAAGCTGCGAGTGGGGACCGCAGTGGGGTTTTGCTGACCCCAGATGTTCCCTTCCTGTTCCAGCCTTCTGAAATTCCCACTGCTCTGACACTCTGGGCCTCACCTGTTCCTGCAGGTGAGAATGAGCCAAAATCTCTGCAGGAAGATGAAATGTGGGAATAAGAGAAGGAACCACCAACATTATTGTAATAAAATCTCTGTGTGAAGGGAGTCAGCCAAGACACAAAGGGTGAAATAATGACTTCCTCGTCTTGATGTTTCGCTTGTATTTTTTAGATTTCAAATGAATTACTCTTTTTTGTTTTGTTTTGTTTTTCCAATTTCCTACAGCTGAAAATAAGAAAGATCCCATGAGTGGTACTGGTTATATTTTCCCACCAAATCTTTCTCTTCTCTTATCATTTGCTTATAACTTCTTGTGGCTTTTTTCGTGTATTATTGTGTGGTTAATTTTTTTAAAGGCATGGAGAAGCCATCAGCCCGTTGTCCTTAGGAAGAGAAATATAAATATAGATACAGAAATATGATACTGAGAATTACCCCTCCATGAGAAACAGCATTTGTAAGGAAACAAAATGGGGTTAATATTTCAAGGGTTTTTTTACTGCCAAGAAATTACCCTTAGAAATGAAAATTAAAATAATCTGGAAGTCATTATGGTGATGTATATATGTGTTCATTAAATATTTTCTGATTTTTGGGGAGGTGCAGGTGCTTGTCTTAGGCTTTCCAGCTCGCTCCTCTGCACAGAAATCGGGATAATAAGAAGTCTGCCATCAAGAATTTGAGAGAGAAGCAAGGAAATAGACATCATAGCTGTATGGGGAAAAAGCCAGAAGTCAAAAAAGAAATGTTTATTGTTCTTTAGTGCCAGGCATCACCTTGGAAGCAGGAGAAGCTCTGGACTGAACTGTGGTTGTGCCAAGGCAGGAGGCCCGTTGCATAATGCATTTCATTTAGTCCCCTGCTCATACACTGCTGGGGACACTTCTTATCGAGCATGTCAGATACACAAAAAGCAATTTAGTAAGCACTGTGATCAGATCCTGATGAAATTCAATTCTTTTTTGGCCCTGCTGTTCCTGGGAGACATCGTTGATAAAAATAGTCTCTGTTTTCCTCCGAGCTCGGGTTCATTACGCTCTCTTGCTGCTCTTTCAAAATGGGTTTTTTCCCCCTCAAAGGTGGCTTGTTTTTACAAATAAATGAAAGGAATTGTGTTCTCTGACAGCTTACTCTGTTAACAACCCAAGCTGCCAGGATATTTGAATTTTACAGTTTTCATTTCAAGAAACTGCATAAACATGGGGCATGACAGAAACCCAAGAACAGAGCAGCAGTGGCTTGCACTGAGCAGCTAAATCAGGTGCTAAAAGCTCTTTGACAATTTAGTGCTGAGTTTAAGAAGGAGGTGAATTGAGTAATTAATCCTGTGTCTTAGTTTTTCCCCACTGGTCATTAAAACACTTTTTTACCCCCAGAGAAGACAGGAGAGGTCAGGTCATGGGTACTGAGTGCATAAATTACCCACTGTGGCTTCTTAGCTGTGGCTTCTGGAAATGAAGGGGAACTTCTGGAAAAAAAAAAAAAAAAGTTGGTTTACTTATAAATTTGCAGACCAGTTTTGGGGTCCCAGCACAGGGAGGACCTGGAGCTGCTGGAGAGAGTCCAGAGGAGGCACCAGGATGGTCAGAGGGATGGGGCAGCTCTGCTGGGAGGAAAGGCTGGGAGAGCTGGGGTTGTACAGCCTGGAGAGGAGAAGCTTTGGGGTGACTTCACTGGGGTCTTCCAGGACCTGAAGGAGCTGCAGGAAACATGGAGAGAGACTCTTTACCAGGGACAAAGGGACAGGACACAGGGAATGGGTTCCCAGTGCCAGAGGGCAGGGCTGGATGGGAGATTGGGCAGGAATTGTTCCCTGGGAGGGTGGGCAGGCCCTGGCACAGGGTGCCCAGAGCAGCTGTGGCTGCCCCATCATGTCCCTGGAGGGGTTAAAAAAGGTGTGGGTGTGGCACTTGAGGACATGGATTAGTACTGCTGGATTGATGGATGGGCTGGGTGATCTACAGCTCTTTTTCAGCCTTACTGATTCTATAATTCTGAGGAGTATAAATTAGGAGAATTAGCTGTAAATCTGTGGGGTTCAGCAGTGTAGATTTGGTTTCCTCAAGTCATTGTGCCCTTTTTTGGGAAGTGTTTCCAGTCCCAGAATTTTTGCTATACAAACCCCTTTAACTCCCGTGACACCTTGATCAAACAATTTTCTGCAGAGAATTTATTCCCTTTCAGCTTCAGAGTGTGTTTTAAATCAGTGCTTGGGGTTTTCTTCTGAGGTCTCAGCATTCAGTTGAGGTCTTAGCCCAAAAAGTGCGTTCCTGTGTTGTGGCAGTGAGGAGGGTCAGAAGATCCCATTCCCCTTGGATTCCTGGACACCTCTGTGTGACATCAGAGTAGCACAGGAATTCCTGGAGGCTCCTGGTGTGAGGCTCTGCCTCCCCTGGGTCTGATCAAAGGCATGAATGTGTTGCTGCCAGTGGGAAGGCGAGAAAAGGGGGAGAACGGTGAGATCCTACAAATGGGAGATCCGATGTGACATGGTTTGACTAATGAGATTTTGATGGGATCTCCTACATTTGTAGCATGATTCCTGCAGCTTGGATTGCCTGCCTTTGTGATTGGGTAACTCCACTGAAGTATTCCCCACGTTTTGCTGCCATGCAAGTGCTCTGTGATGGATTTGTACTCATTAGTGTTTTGTCACAGCCCTTGTTGTGCTGGCAGAGCAGCTGAGGCAGCAGCAAGGAGCGGTGATGGGATGGTTCCGCAGCTCTCCCTGCTGTTTTAGTGCCGAGTGTTGGCAAAGTCTCAGGCAGTTCTGCACAGCATGGAGACATCTCAGCTCATTTCCCATTTAGTGCTCGTATTCCAACCTCAGGAAAGCACAAGGAGAAGCAGTGTGACCAAAATGATTCATCAGTTTATCAAGAACTTTGTTGGTTTAATAGTGCAGGGCTCCCTGGGAAGGGCTTCTGGATGACACCAGGGGCACTGTGTGTTGCTTTAGTGACATTTTCCATCTGGAGAAAAGCTCCTCAGCCTTGTTTTCGAGAGGGATGAGAATTCAGCAGCCAATTCCTCAGCTGAGGTGTGATGATGATGCAGGTGGAAGGTCCGGAGACTTTATCTGAAGTCCACTGGCCACAGGTACAGCTGCCTGTAAAAACAGTAATTTTCAGGGTGTCAAATATTGGTGTGAAATGTCCAGTGGGAACTGATTGTGCTAATACAGCATCCCAGGCTGGCTCAGGCTGCAGGGAGCCCAGAGGGCACCTGGTGGCCCCTGGGTGCTGCAGCAGGGCCATCCCAGAGCACAGGCACAGCATTGTGTGCACACAGCTCTGGAACAGCCCCAGGGAGGAGAGCCCAGAGCCTCTCTGGACAATGTGCTCAGGGCTGGGCACTGCCCAGGGCAGCAGTTGTGCCTCCTGGGCAGGGGAATTGCTGGGCTCAGGCCCTGCCCGTGGCTCTGGTGCCATTGCTGGGCCCCGGAGCAGAGCCCGGGCCCTGCTCGGAGCCCTCCCTGCAGCCAGGGACACCCAGGGCTGAGGGCCCCTCTCAGCTGGGGCTCCTCTGGAGGCTGAGCAGCCCCAGCTCCCTCAGCCTGGCCTGGGCACCGAGATGCTCCAGGCCCTTCCTCAGCTGCGCAGCCTCCGCCGGCCCCGCTCCAGGAGCTCCAGGTCTCTCTGGTTTCATTTTCTGGCAGTCTTAGTGCCTTAACAACTCTGTCTTCAGTGTGGCTCATGGGTAGAAAATGCCTTGCTGTGTTCGACACAATATTAAATTGACAGTGTAGGTTTTTGTCCCGTCTCTCAGTGGATTTTTTGAGCTCACCTTGGTGAATCTGCAAACAAAACTTTGGGAACTCTTGCTTTCCATGCAGTTTTATCCTTTGCAGTATTTTCCAGTGTTTATTTCTGCCTGTGTGGTGGCCTCAGTCCCTGAGCCCCAAGGATGTCTCTGGTGGGAGCTCAAGTGGTTGTGAATCATCACAGCAGCATCACCAGAGTGAACCTGGAGCTGGTTCATGGTCTGGTGGCTCCAGTTGTATAAAAGGCACCTCTTAGGAATTAATTATCTGCTCAGAAAAGAACCTTCCTAGCTGAGGAAGGTTAGCTGGCTTTCAGTTTCCTAAACAAAATTATTTTCACAGTAACAAGCAAAAAAACCCCAAAATACACCACAGCCCCCCCCCCAAAATACACCAGAAACTTCCCCACAAATGAAAAAGGCAGCTCTGAGCAGGAAATTGTGTTATTCTAACTCACAAAATGTGCCATTGCCTCTCTTTTCCTTCTCATCTCCCCCAAAGGAAGTTTTCCTTAAGTGAGTTGGCAAATTCAGCTTTGCTTGTCAGGTAGATGGAAAAGGTAGAAAATCTGATGTTTGAAATCCATGTTTTCAGCTGTGCAACAATTACTGTTGTTTCCTAACTTTAAGAAGAACTCCACGCTGTCCATATCCATCTATTGGAAGCCAGGCATTCCCAGACATCTTAAAATAATTACAGTAAAACAAAATACATACAAACTTTTGGAAAATATATAAATTTTATTTTATAGTCATGTTTGTTTGTTTGTTTGTTTGTTTGTTTGTTTTTTTAATTATTGAAAGTCCCAAATGCATATTTTGCATCTCAGTTGTAAATTCCCTCCTAATCCTTCTGGGATCATGGGATGGTAAAACCAATACTTAGGCAGGTCCTAAAAATCCTGTTTGGATTTTTGAATGCAACTGCACTCCTGAATTATAAAGCACCATCTTAATACATTAATTTAAAATGCCAGCTGTTTCTTTTATTCACAACCATCAGCAGGAGCCCACAACCCCCCTGGCATAAATGAGACTCTTAATTTGCTTTGTTCCATCCCTAACATCTCTGAAGGCCATGAGTTTTTGCAGGACCTGCTGGCCATCCCACATGGAGAAGGTGCTGCTGTGCTTCCATGGTGAACACAAAAGAAGGGGGGAAAAAAAGGAGGTTTTTGCTGCTACCTTATTCTCTCTGAGCTTTTTTTGAGTGTTTTCCTGCCTTGATCATCTCATGGCCCTGCAGACTCCCTGGCAGGCTCCCCATCACGGGTCTGTTTGAAGGAGGATTTGTTAAATTCATTAATATTTTTGCTCAGTTGTGAGGTGGAATTGGGGTTCTTTTGGCCTGCTTTTCTTTTGGTGCTTTTTGGCCTGCCCAGTTGTGCTGTACCGAACACCTGGAAGTCAATTAGTCACCACACCAATAACTGAGGGAGCTTTTCCCTAACGAGATAAAAAAATGAGTGCACATTCCACCCTCAGACTGACAAGACCTTGTTTGTTTTTTAATCAGCCAGAGCTTGGGCAGCCTTTCATGGCCCCCTGGACGCGGCTGGGATTTGAGGCCGCCTGTTTATTCCGAGTGATCTCCTGCCCCGCTGGGGCTCCGTGCTGACTTTCCTGGCATTTTCCCAGCCTTTCCTTGCCAAACCCCTCCATGCTCTTGCTTTGCCTCCAGCTGAGGGTCCTGCAGCACTCGTGGGCCCCTCAGACACTTCACACCTTCATTAATCTGTTTTCCTTTCCTTTTAATGAGCTCCCATCTTCTCGTGAAGCTCCTGGTAGGGGATTTTTAGGCCTCTTGCAGGGATGTTGGATACCTGGGGAAGACTCACTGTTGTTCCTGCTGTTTCACTATTCATTTTTAAAAGAGTTATTTCTGATTAAAAGCCTATGCACACTTTCTTAAACTTCCTATGTGTGCTTTGATTAATTTATTAATGTACTTTCACCCATTTATTAACTTTATTAACTTAATGGCAGCTTCACCATTCTATGTTTCCGTAGTGCAAATTTCTAAACTTGAATGAATGAGATGCTGCATTATCTGCAGATTATTAAAACAATATGAAAGTACCTTGAGTTTTACTTCAAAGCACAGCAGCCAACTCAGTTCAAAACAGCTTTAAATTGTTAAAATTGGAGTTGTTCAGCCTAGAAAGAGAAAATTGTGGGGAGACTCCACAGTCGGGTCCTGGGCCTGAAGGGGCTGCAGGGAAGCTGGAGAGGGACCCTGCAACAGGAACTGGAGGGACAGGACAAAGGAAATGGGTTCAGACCGACAGAGAGGAAATTTAGATGGGATATTGGGCAGAAATTGTTCCCTGTGAGGGTGGGCAGGCCCTGGCACAGGGTGCCCAGAGCAGCTGTGGCTGCCCCTGGATCCCTGGCAGTGCCCAAGGCCAGGCTGGACATTGGGGCTTGGAGCAGCCTGGGACAGTGGGAGGGGTCCCTGCCATGGCAGGGGGTGGAATGGGCTTTAAGGTCCCTTCCAACCCAAACCATTCCATGATTTTATGATCCTCTCCCTAAACGTTTCCGCAGATGGTGCATGGTATCTCCTAGCTCATGAGTAGCCCATTTCAGGTGTGTACAGTACCTGGAGAAACAATTTACACAGAATAAAAATGTAATAGATTTCACTTTTTATTCTCAGCTTCCTTGTCATTCATTTCCTCACTGGACTTGTTTCTGTTCAGTGGAGTGCTTTGTTTCCCAGGGGTCAGTACAAAGGTGGCAGTGTGGGATAAAATATCTTCTGTTCAACCAGAACCTGTTTGATCTCCAGTGCAGGGGTTCTAAGTGTGTCTCTCTAGCTTTTCCTTGAACTGGAAAATAAAGCATTGTTCTTGCCATTCGAGTCATTTGTTGAACAATTCTGATTTTAGTCTTGGTTTGGCATAGACTCAACCTGGCCTGCAATATTGTGATCAGAATCCCAGAATCCCAGACTGGTTTGGGTTGGAAGGGACCTTAAAGCTCAGCCCATTCTACCCCCTGCCATGGGCAGGGCCTACTTCTACTGTCCCAGGTTACTCCAAGCCCCATCCAACTTGGACACTTGGCCTTGGACACTGCCAGGGATCCAGGGTCAGTCACAGCTTCTCTGGGCATTAATGGAGAATTTAAACCCAGCCTTAGCAGTGGGACTGGTTTTGTTGTGGATGTGTTCTTAACCTGAATGTGGGGTTTTCTGAGCGGGGTCCAACTGATCTGTGAATTTAAAAATAGGATTTTAGTCTTGGTCCAGTTTCTGCACAATCTTCTCTCTCCCCATGCAACTTTTATGCCATCCTAAAGCCTTTAAAAATTCAAGCAGATGTCAAATATATCTTCTTGTCTCTCTCTTTCTGCCTATTTTGAGCTTGTCTCCCTCATTACGCTTTTAAGAGTTTAATTTTTCAAAGAGTCCCAAATGGCCTTGGATGATGACAAAGGACCTGGCCAGCAGGATGAGGGACAAAAGCCGTGAGCAGGAGTGGAGTGAGGAGCTTCCCAGGCCCAATTTGGGAGGCCAAGAGCATCCATCCCTACTTTTTAACGTGCCTATCCCTGACATGTCTCTTCCTTAAATGTCTTTGGTGTGGAAAAGGCTGGAAGAGCCTCTGGACTTGAGGAATCTGTAGGAAGTGCCTGGGGGAGACACAGCTCGGGGTGTGGTGGCAGGTGACCGTGGGGCTGCCATCCACACCCACAGGAGGGGTGGATAAGCTGCCTTTCCTCCATCCCTGGCTTACTCTCTTCCTCCTGGCTCATCCCTTTTCCCTCTGATTTTCCCCTCAGCATCGCCAAAGGTCTCCCAGCTCCCTTCCAGCTCTCAGCAGGCGGATTTCTGACAGCTCTGCCAAAATGTGGCCGAGTGTGGACTTGTCTCTTTCCTGTTCCCACGCTAAATTTCAAGTCCCCTCTTGCAGAACAGGGAGCTTTCCAAAGGAAAGGCAGCCAGGATGAGTTGTATGTGGTAAAAAAAGGCATCTGGATTTTCACAGAGCTCGTTAAGCAAACATTCCAAGAGGAGGGAAAAGCCTGGTGTGCACACTTCTGTTTGTGGTACATTTGGAATTGGTTGAGCAGTCAAGGTCACTGTAACTGTGGGAGTTGGGAATGGCAGCTCTGGAGTTGCTACTGGAAGCTGGATTTAAAAGAGATGAAAGTGGCACCAGTTTTGGGGTGATCTGATTGTGACCTTCCAGCACCTGAGGAGCTGCAGGAAAGATGGAGAGAGACTTTTTGCAAGGGATGGGGGGACAGGACCCAGGGAATGGCTTCCCAGTGCCAGAGGGCAGGGCTGGATGGGAGATTGGGCAGGAATTGTTCCCTGGGAGGGTGGGCAGGCCCTGGCACAGGGTGCCCAGAGCAGCTGTGGCTGCCCCTGGATCCCTGGCAGTGCCCAAGGCCAGGCTGGACATTGGGGCTGGGAGCAGCCTGGGACAGTGGGAGGTGTCCCTGCCAAGGCAGGGGTGGCACTGGATGGGCTTTGAGGTCCCTTCCAACCCAAACCAGTCTGGCATTGTGATTCCCTTCCTCTATCCTAAAAAATATATCTGACAGAAAAGAGGTTGCTGTAGAAATGTTGATGTTTCCTGGTTAATTTGGATGTAAAGGGGCCATGAGCTGTGAATTTCCTTTTCATTCTGAACGTTTCTCCTCCTGCAGTTTCATCCAGTTTCCTTCCCAGTGAGATGTTGTTGTGCTGAACCTCCAGATCTCCCTGCTGGCTTTCTAATTTCTCTATTTCCAATGTGATTTCTCATTTCAGGCCCGTGTGAATCCCATCAGTGTCACTCCACCCATCCAGGCCATAGATCAGGACCGAAACATCCAGCCTCCCTCCGAGCGACCCGGCATCCTCTATTCCATCCTAGTTGGTTGGTGTCTGCTACTCTTCCTATCCCTCCCAATCAGTCCCTCTGGTATGAGCAGCCAGGAAAGATTGCCTGGGAGAGTGGAGCCCTGATAAAAATACCTCCTGTGGTCAGTGGGATGTTTGGAATCGTTGTTCTACCTGGTGGGGTTTCAGTTGCCACGTGGGAGTTCATTGGAGTTCATAATGTGGGGTTATCTATTAGAGTTTATTCAGATTAGATCCAGAATTGTTGTTGGGTTTGGTGAACAGAACAACACAGCGAGGGAAAGGAGAGCTCTGCTGGGATGTGTTTTCCATTGACAGGCACAAAAAAAGAGGCTCAAGAACCACAATTACAGCAGATTTCAGCCCAAAAATCTTGTGGCACAGGGCAGCTCCAAAGATCTTAATGCATCTACCTCCAATTTTGCTGCCTGTGAGCTTTCCTTTGGAATTTAAAGTTTGTTTCATTGGTTTTGCTGTTTTCTGTACTCCATGTTTGGCATTTGCTTCCGGGCTTGTAGGATGTGACCACTGAAGGGCCCGAGGGTGGTCAGCAGTTCCATGGCTCCACCTGCCCTGCTCTTCCCAAAATCCACCCACAGCTGTTTCTGTGGGATTTGGAAATGGGGAATTTTGAGGAATCACATCTTTTCCCTGTGTTCCCTATGTTGAACTCCGTGGTTTTCCCAGCCAGGGAGAGGTGGAGGTGAGGATTTTGAGGAGCACATTGTGGAGGCTTAGCCCTGCAAAGGGATTTATTTATAAATATCATCCATTGATTTGGTTCCGAAGTTCTGCAAGGACAGCTCCACCCCAGGGCCACGTTTATGCCAATTCTTGAAGGCTTTTTTTGCAAAATTCCGAGTTCTTCAGGAGTGACATCGTTAAAGATTGTGTGTCACTAACCTGGGGTGTTGGCAATATTGGAGTGGCTGCTCTGACCTCCAAGGAGTAATTCAGGAAGTTGTGGTGCAGCAGTTTGGGGTTGGTTTGGGGACCTTTTTTCCTGCCTTTGTTTTTCTCTCCTTTCTTTTTTCTCCTTTCTTTCTCCTTCTTTCTTTTTTCTTCCTTCTTTTGTCCTTTTTTCCTTCCTTACTTTTTTTCTCCTTTCCTCCTCTTTGTTCTTTTTTTGCTTTCTTTTGTCTTCTCTGGTCCATCTCTTTCCCTCCTTTTTTCCTTCTATTTTCCCTTCTCCTTTCTTTTCCCTTCTTTTTTTTCTTCTATTTTCTTTCACTTTTCTTATTCTTCTTCTTTTTTCCTTAGATTTTTCCATCTTTTTCCTCCCTTTTTCTTTTTTCCTTTTTTTTCCTCTTCTTTCCTTACCTTTTTGGTTTTTTTCTTTTTTTTATTCACTTTTCTTCTTTTTTCTCTTTTCCCTCTTTTCTTCTTTTCCTTCTTCTTTCTTCTTTCCTCTTTCATGTTTTTTCCTTTCTTTTTTCCTAGTTTCTATGTTCCTTCTTTTTAAATTCACTTGCCCATAACCTTTTTCTTTTTACTTCTTTCTTTTTTCTTCTCCTTTCCTCTCTATACATTTTTTTCTTCTATCTTTTCTTTTTTCCTTCTCTTTCCTTCTTTTTCCTTCATTTTTTCTCCTTCCTACTTTCCTTCTTTGCTTTTTTCCTTCTCTTCCCCATATATTTTCCTTCTTCTTTCCTTCTTCTTTCTTTTTTCCTTCTTTTCCCTTCATGTTTTCCTTTCCTTATTTTCTCTTTCTCTTTTACTTCCCTTTTCTCCTTTTTTTCTTCTTTCTTATTTTCCCCTCCTTTTTCCTAATTTCTTTTTCTTTCCTTCTTTTATTTCTAGTTTCTATTTTCCTTCCTTTAAAATTCTTTTTCTCCCCTTATTTTTTTCCTTTTTACTTCTTTTTACCTTCCTTTTCCCCTCTTTTTTCCCCCTCCCTTCTCCCTCTCTCTTTTTTATTTTCTCTTTTCTGGTTTTCCCTTTTTTTCCCCCCTTATTTTCCCTCCCCTGTGCTCTTCCAAAGGATTTCTTTCTGGATTTTAAGTCTGCCTTCATCTCTGCCAGGATTTGCTATTTCTGTTTTAGCCTCAGAAAATATTAAGTAGTTCCACAGGAAATGGGCCTTGGAGATATTTCTCATTATGTGGATTTTTCCCCCCTTTTTCTTTAGATCTCAACCTCATTCTCCTTGATATCTTTAGAAATGTCCTTTTTTAAACACTGGGAGGTTTGAGCTGTGCCCATGGAATTAGGGAATAAGTTACTTATGAGAATGATTTTTGATTTGTTTTTAATTTGACTCAGTTTTATTTGGTTTTTCTTTTTCCCTTTTTTTCTTTGTCCACCTGTGTGAGACACTGTGGATATTTGATGTATTTAACATTTGGGAACAGGATATTTGGATTTTTTTTTAATTTTTATTTTTATTTTTTTTTTGTAATACACTCATTTTTCCAACCCTTGGATTTTGGGAATGTTCCTTTCTTTGGGTCTTTGCAATACACCCACATTCCCTGCACTTCTCCAGCTGTGAAGCAAGGCCCCTCCCTTTATTTTTGCAAGCAATGTTATTGATTCTACCAGTAAATTTTATGATTTTTGACTAGAAAATTGTATTAGTTTTAATAGTAAAATGTATTATTTTTAAGAGTAAATTACTAGAAAATAATTTACCAGTAAATCACTAGTAAAATATTCTTTTGGGGAGTAATTTGAACTCTTTATTTTTTCTGGGGCCAATCCTTTCAATCATCACCTTTTTGCCCTTGGAACTGGCTGTGTGATTTCTGCTGCCAGTTTTGGATGCTCTGGGCTGATATTTTAAAGAAAGAGCCAAAAATGCACGATAATGGGAAGGGGAAGGATCCTCTCCAGTCCCAGGTCCCACAAAACCCCTCCTCTGGCTCTGGGAAAAGAAAATTGAGGAGTCCTTTCCTTCTCCCCCTGCTGCCCCCCACATTTTGATCCCTCAGCCTCTCCAAGCACGTGGAGTTTCTGGAGCCAGGAGAGCTCATCCCTGGATCTTCAGAGCAGGCAGGGGTGGACTGAGGGCTGCTCAGCTCTGTCCAAATGCCAATATTTCTGTGCCTGCAGAAGCTCTGAGATATCCCTGTTCCTGGAAAACCCGGCTCCCACAGTTCAGGAATTCAGGAATCCAGGAATCTGAGCCCTTCCCGTGCTGGGCAGGAGCTGAGCTGGCATCCCCAGTTAGGATTTGGGAGATGCCTTAATTTTTGCTCTTCTATCATCCACCTTGCTGCCTTTTCCTCCTTGACTTGGTGAGCTTGGTTTGGTTGTTTGTGGAATTTTTTGGGCTGTTTTCTTTCCCCTTTTTGTTTTTGCCTGGATTCTTTCCTGACATCCTTACACAATGTTAGCCTCATCTTCCCTTCTCTAGATCCCTTTGTGAGTCTCACCCTCCTCCCTTGCATATTTGTTCTCCTTCAGGGCCCCTCTTGTTTTCTCCTTTCTCAGAGTTTTTGCATTCACTCCTTAATTTCTGGATTTTTTTTGCTTCAGCACCAGCCCTGGGTGATGCACAGCCTCTAAAACCAGCAATCTGTTACCTACCAAAAGTTTGGAGCTCCTGCTGCCTGCCTTGTGCTCTTCAGAAATTAGATTAATTCATTAGAAGTTGAAATTAAAAGGCAAAGCAAGGGGACACAGGATTTGGAAGTCAAAGCTCTGAATTTTTGCTGGTGGTGTAAGAGAAAAAATAATCCATGGTGGTTCTTTGGCTGCTTTTTGGGTCAATGATATCGGTGTATCTCAAGAGAGTCACAGAAAAAGTAGATATAAAATACGTATAAACATATTTATTTTTATATACATTATATATTTTGTAATAATATTATTTATATCAGTTTTAATACATTGATAGAATTTAAATAATTTTCTATATTTTTATATAATTTATTTAGCTAGCAAATGGTTGTCCCCGGGAGATTGCAAATTAAATTACTGTAGTAATTTATCTCCTGGCTTTCTAAAAGTATTTTCCAACCATTGCACTTGAAAAGTGAACAAATAACAGCAGCATTTATCAGGAAAGGGATCTTCCCTTGTGTTGCATGTCATGCCTCAGTCATGGCTGCATTCAGGGTTGGGCAGGGCCAGGCTTGTGCTGCTTTAGGGTCTCCCAACTCCCGGCTCAGGGATGTTCTGGGGCTCTTACCCTCGAGCCAGGAGCACTTTCTGCCCTCAGCTCTGACAGGGCTGCTCCCAGACCCAAACCCCTCGAGATTTTAGGCTTATAATCAGAATTTTGTCTTCTTGGGATGTTCTTGCGATCCTGCTGAGCTGGGAATGGCGGAGTTCACTCTGTGTGGAGCCCAAGGGCTTTCTGAGCCAGTTCTTTGAGACTCCCAGGGCTCAGAATCGCTGTAGCCAGAATTTTTCCCTTCTCCTGTGCCAGGCTGTGGGGCTGGAACCTTTTGGCTTCGGCACAAGCACATTTTTGGGCTGCAGCTGCCAGGCACAACCTTGGCACAGCCCCTCCTCAGTCTCCACAGGCTCCCAAATCCATTCAGACTGACAATTCTGTTTTCACTGGCCTGGAGAATATCCTGGAAATCCACAGCCATGAATACACCATTTACAGCTGACAATTAATGGAAGCTGTTGGGGGTTTTATCTGGTGCTTCCTCCCTGAGAAACTTGTTTTTCCTAGAGGGATTTCTCAAAAAAACTATCTGTTGTTATCATATTATTATTGCTTGTGTTATTACTTCTATATATTATTTATATGTTATTAATAATATTCCTCTTGTTAAGTACCTAGAGACTCCCAGTTGAGAGCAATCCTCATGGTAATGGAGAGAAAGGAATAATAATATTAAATACATAACTTTATAGTATCCTTAAGCTCCGTGTCCACATAAAGCAGTATTTTATCCTTCCAAAACCAAAACTAGGCTTTGTTCCTTTGATGATTAATGAGTAAAATAAACACATTGTTGAACTAAATCTTTCAGAGTTGTTCAAACCTCCATGTCTTTTTTGCAGGTACTCCTGAGGATTATCCCCAATATTTCCATATGAATCTCACAACGGCTGAACTCACCCTCCTCAAGCCAATAAACAGGGATTTACACCAGAAGTTTGACTTAGTTATTAAGGTAATTCGGGCTGAATTCGTATGTTTATATTCCTTCGATTAAAAAAAAAAAAAGCTCTGGAGAAAATGTGGCGTGGGCCTGCTTGTCTTTGCTGCAGTTTTCACTTCCTTTTTTTAGCCTGTCAGGCGTCATTCAGCGCCACGAGGGGGGAAGAAGGCTGTGAAGAATTTGTGAAAATGGAATGAATGTGGCAAAGTTTTAACGTTTCAAGTTACACAATGTGAACAAACTCAGCACCACTTCTCCCCTGGCTTTGGATGCTCCCCGTTGTCCTGAGAGTGCAGATCCACAGCGATGCAGATCATGGTGGGAACGTTCACAGAACCCCGGCACGGCTCAGGCTGGGGCAGTGGGGAATAATTCATGTTTGAATAGTGAATATTCACAGGATCCAGGAACCCCAGAGGGCACCTGGTGGCCCCTGGGTGCTGCAGCAGGGCCATCCCAGAGCACAGGCACAGCATTGTGTGCACACAGCTCTGGAACAGCCCCAGGGAGGAGAGCCCAGAGCCTCTCTGGACAATGTGCTCAGGGCTGGGCACTGCCCAGGGCAGCAGTTGTGCCTCCTGGGCAGGGGAATTGCTGGGCTCAGGCCCTGCCCGTGGCTCTGGTGCCATTGCTGGGCCCCGGAGCAGAGCCCGGGCCCTGCTCGGAGCCCTCCCTGCAGCCAGGGACACCCAGGGCTGAGGGCCCCTCTCAGCTGGGGCTCCTCTGGAGGCTGAGCAGCCCCAGCTCCCTCAGCCTGGCCTGGGCACCGAGATGCTCCAGGCCCTTCCTCAGCTGCGCAGCCTCCGCCGGCCCCGCTCCAGGAGCTCCCTGGCCCTGCTGTGCTGAGGAGCCAGGGCTGGACACGGCACCCAGAGGTGCCTCCAGGACTGCCCAGAGGGGCAGGAGCCCTCCCTGCCCTGCTGGGAATGCTCTTCCTGCTGCCCATTCATCTCCTGGGAAAAGCCATAAAGCACAGCCCTGGATCCCTGGCAGTGTCCAAGGCCAGGCTGGACTTTGGGGCTTGGAGCAGTCTGGGACAGTGGGAGGTGTCCCTGCCCATGGCAGGGGTGGCACTGGATGGGCTTTAAGGTTCCTTCCACCCCAAACCATTCCATAACTCTAAATATCCTAAAGACTTACAGGTTAAAGCCCTATAGCCCTTTAGTTCCCAAACTTGGGCAGTACAATACATCTATTAAAAATCAATTAGCTGGTTTGGGAGGGTATTTTTTGTGTCTAAATAGCAACCTGGGTCATTAACAGCAATGTTTATAGGATTGCGGAGGTTCCTAGTGCTATGATAAATGCACAGTCAGGGAAAATAAGAAAATAGTAAGGAAGAGGATCAGTCTGTAAGGATGACTGTTGTAAGGTGTTTTGAACCAAGATAGTGTGCCCCAGCCAAACCCTCTTTAGTTATTCCTGTTGGAGCCCTCGGGGTGGGACCAGGCTGGAATTACCCTCACCAGCTTCACCTGGCCCTCCACCTTCAGGTGTAGCAGGTCAGCTCCTGGAGGGTTCTTAAGCCCAGCCAGAAGGGTCAGGGAGGAGAGAAGAAGAAGAAAAGAGAGGTGGGAGAGGTTTGTGTCTGCTTTCTGTGCTGTCTGGTTGGTTGGATTTCCTGGACTAACCTGGCTGCTGATCAGTGGAGGGGTTCTGTTGCTGTTATCATCTCAAATCTGCTTGCCTGGATCTGGGGCATCAAGGACTGAAAGGTACTGAAAGGTAAACTGTGCTAAACTGGAATTGGGAAAGGAGAAGCTGAAAGGCTGAATACCAAGCAAGGAATAGATAAAAAGGACTGTGCTGCAGTGGATTAGGAACCAGTTGTATTATCTGAAAAGTGTGTGTGGAGCTCTTGGACAAAGTGAAGAGACCAATCAAGTAATGTGTAATCTCATGCACAGCAGTTGTAAAATGTATACCTGCTATCTTATGGATAAGTTAGTTAATGTATAAGTACTGTGTTAAGTAAGTAAGTGACCTATATAGGTTATGTATAAATATGTAAAAGTTGTATAATGTGTAAGTATAGGATAAGTCA
This sequence comes from Lanius ludovicianus, assembly GCA_013397235.1. NCBI lineage: Eukaryota > Metazoa > Chordata > Aves > Passeriformes > Laniidae > Lanius > Lanius ludovicianus. The sequence continues at coordinate 123,140 of VYXG01011555.1, read as the reverse complement.
GCATAATACACAAAACAGGTGATAAGTAGCTATTATTGTACAATTTGGAAGATGTGTGAGCTCCCACATGATGCCCAGAGAGGTGATGCATATTTTAGAGAGTTAAAGCTTCTGCATAATCTCACTTTGTTGAACAGAAGTGCTGAGTTCCCTCAGATTACAATGCAGCACCTACTAAAACAATCAAAGTTTTAGTGCTCTGTCCCTCGGGGACCATTGGCCTAAAGGCTCAGGCTTGCACCACATCAAACCTTGAGCTTTTTGTGGTGCACATTTCTCACAGTTGTAGGATCTGAGGCTGTTGTATCTGGAGGGTGCAATATGTGATGTTTCCCTTCAAACAGAAAATCTGCTTTTTTTTTGCAGCATGCATTCAATTTAATCTTTAAAATATTCTCTCTGATATGAGAGGATCAATTTTTATTTTCTCCTGTTAAGATATTGTGGAAAATTGTGAAATGGAAAAGGTGGTTAAGTCAATACAGGAATATTTGAATTCAGGAAGGAAGGAGGTCAGGAAATGGGGGCACTCACCTGCACTGCTGATAAATGTTGAATTCTCAAATAGGGAGACAATGAAACAAACTTCAGATCCTAATAAGAAATTCTGGATTTCAATCTCCCTCTACCTCTGGAATATATTATTTGACAAGCAAGGAGAAAAACAATTTTGGCCTTCTGTGGAAGCTCTTGGCACTTCCATTCCCTGCCAAAAAACGTGGGCATTATTACAACATCCTTAACAAAAAAATACAGATTTTTGAGGGGGTTCCTATAGGAATTTCCATGTGGCAACAGCAAGGCTGCCACAAGATGTGGAATAAGCCTTTAAAGTGAAAGGGCTTAATTAAAATTACAGTGACGTGACCACTGCACTGTAGACATGAGGCTTTGTTCTTGTTTCCAGCTCTAAAAAGTGTCAGATGGGTTTTATTTATTTTTTTTTTTAAGCATGAAGTAAATGGGAGAATTAATCAAATCACTGCTCTTTGCTCCTTTCCTGTTTGAGCAGGGGTTATTTATCAATCAGACAGAATCTAAGCTGGCACTTCCATTCTGATCCATTTGCAAAGAGGATGGGCTGTGGGAGGCTGGGTGTGAAATGCTCATGGGTGGAATTCCTGCACTCTGGAGAATTTACCACACCTGGGGGAGAGCAGATTTTGAGGAACTTGCTCATGCTGGCTGTGATTGAGTTCACAGGAACTCACTTTGGAGTAGGAAAAGGATGAGGAGCTGCAGGAGTTTCTCCTCAATATTTGCACTGGGGTGATACACAGTAATTAAGGAAAAATCAAGAATTTTGTCCATTCAGAGCTGCTATAAAACCTGTGTGAGTTGCAACAGCAAACAAAAAAACAAACCTGGAAGTATTTGGAGGCTACCAAAGGGCTGAGAATCCTGGACTGGTTTGGGTTGGAAGGGATCTCAAAACTCATCCAACTGCACCCCCTGCCTCAAGCAGGGACACCTCCCACTGTCCCAGGCTGCTCCCAGCCCCAATGTCCAGCCTGGCCTTGGGCACTGCCAGGGATCCAGGGGCAGCCACAGCTTCTCTGGGCACCCTGTGCCAGGGCCTGCCCACCCTCACGGACCTTTTTCTGTTCTGGTTGTACCACTCTGGTCCGTGTTATTTACCCAAGAGTGAGTCGAATTTCCCCCTCCTCTAAAGAAAATGCATCCTTGTCAGGTTCAAAATCAGGGAAAGCATTTTATTTCTCCTGCAAAAATTGGTTTTCTATTTCTGATGGCCTTGGATTAGTGGCTAAAAATGCTTTGATTTTTAGAACATCAGGTGGAAAAATAGAGGAATGTTTTGATGATCTCATGTGGGCCACTGTGTACTGGTGAAATGAAATTGATCAGTTTAGAGCAGTTTAGCTAGTTAAGTTGATAGATAAATTGATTTAGTTAATTAAATTGATAGTTCTAGAGTAGGTTTTCATCCAGTCTGCATGGTCAGTTCATAAACTGCTGTCTGTTGTATTTGATTGTATTTGGGAAATTAGGAAGGATTTATGTGACTTGGGCATCTCAGTAAAAACCTCAACTGAATTAGTTAAAAAAATAGTGGGGAAGAGGGAAAAGAGAAGATTCACAGCTTCAAGTAACACTTGTAGCCTGATTTATTAATAATGCTTTTCCTTGGATCTAACGGGTTTGTGGCTCTTAGGGAATAGACTCTCACAGCCTGGGGTGGTGGAAGGTGGGGTGGAACTGGATGAGCTTTAAGGCCCTTCTGACCCAAACCAGTCCAGAATTCTGTGGAAGAGAATTGGTTTGTGTCCCCTGGGGTGGTTTTGGTGCCTCCCCACAGAGCTGGTGACAGAAATGTGCTTCAACACCGTGCAGGGCAACACAGAGGATTTTGAAGAATATCCTTGCAGAGCATTTTTGGTATCCCTATGGCTCTGTCCCCGTGATCCCAGGGAGGGTTTCAGCCAGGCTGTCGTGAACCCGGTGACAGACAATTCCATGGACACAGCTCTACAGTGGCATTGCATTTCCCTGTTGTTTAGGGGGTGGCAGAAGGTCAGAGTGGAACAGAGTGTTTGAAATTTCAGTGTTGCAGGGAAATGGGTTTGGGATCCCATTGTGCAGGAGGTGCTGGAGAATGTTCCTGCTGTAGTATCTACTCTGTTTACTCTGGAATTTCTCCTGGCTGGAATTTTTGAACTGAGTGGAATTTCCAGCCCAATTGGGCAGCAGAGGGGCAGCTCCCATCTCTGCCCCTTGGAACAGGGACAGCACCCAGGGAGCAGCTGGAGCTGGGCAGGGTCAGGCTGCAGATCAGGGAAAGGCTCTTCCCCCAGAGGGTGCTGGCACTGCCCAGGCTCCCCAGGGAATGGGCACGGCCCTGAGGCTGCCAGAGCTCCAGGAGCGATGGGACAGCGCTGCCAGGGATGCCCAGGGTGGGCTTGGTGGGGTGTTGGGGCAGGGCCAGGGGCTGGATCCATGATCCCTGTGGGTCCCTCCCAACTCAGGATATTCTGTGGTTCTCTGATTCCTTTCTCATTGGAGCTGCTTTGGATCAGAGAGATGCTCCCAGCAGGCCCAGTGTAATTAAACCCTTCCCAGTATCTATGATTCTCCCTGATATGGAACTCAGCAGAAACAACAGCAAAGTGGTGCTCTCCTGCTCCTTACTCTGGAGTTTTATTGGTTTCTCTGATCTCACTGGGAACTTCGTGGATCTCTCCTGCCCATTGCTCTCAAGGCTGTCGAAAAATTCCTGTATTACAGGAAAAAAAGGCATCCTTTTGGAAATAACCTCAGGATCAAACTGGAAGGCAGAAAATTAGGATATTGATGGGCCATTATTGGTGTGATTGCACCAGGGCTGTTTCCTGTTCCAAGGGAGTGCAGTGAAACTGGGAGAGGATGTTTGCCCAACACTGGAAGGTGCAGAGGGCAAGAAATGATCAGGTTTAAAACACAGGGAGGTTGTGGAGGACAGCTCTAGGCTGGAGAAACTTGGGAATGATCTCAGTGGTTGAAATACTGAAATAACAGCTAATTCTGATGCTGAGGCATTACAGGATCATAATATATATTTTACATATATATGTATATATAAATATTCTGGTTGTAAAGACAAATATATAGTCACAGAATCATTTAGGTTGGAAAAACCCTCTAAAACCATCAATTCCACCCCTTAACCCAGCCAAGCCCACAACTGCTTCGTGTCCCCATGTCTTCCCAACACTTCCTGGGATGGAATTTCCAGGGATTGACTGCAGACTTGCAGAAGGACTTTGCAAGACCAAGGAAGTCAGTGATAAAATGCCTGATAAAATTAGGCATGGCTTAAAAATAAAGTGAAACATGTCAGAAAGGGTCGTCCTAAACTTTTCTGTAAAATGATGGGTTCTGGCCTGACTTGGGAATGAGATCTTGATGTTGGAACTGGGAACGGAGTGTGAAGGTTGGCTCGGTGATCCAAAAAATAAAAAAAAAAAAAGGAAATGGAACATTAGAAATCATTAGTGAAAATAGAGAATAGGACAGGGAGAAAAGCACTGCAGCTCTGAACAGATCCAGATGTCCTGAGCACAGCGTCCCTAAAAGAACAGAGCAGGCCAGAGGCTCCTCCAGGTGAGGAAGGAAGAATCTGGGACAGACCCCTGTAAAATGCAGTTTTAGGCCAGAGTTCAGGGAGTGAGGAGGAAGCAGCACTTCAGCCTCTCCTGCAGTGTCAGGGTGGGGAGTTCCCAGCTGGGGCAAGGAGGTGGCAGGGTCTAAGCAGACACAATGGGTTCTTCTTCTCCAGAAGAGAAGGCTGTGTGGAGACCTCACAGCTCCTGCCAGGATCTCAGGGGGTACAGGGAATCTGGAGAGGGACTTTGGAACAAGAACTGGAGTGGCAGGACAAGGGGGAATGAGTTCAGACTGATAGAGGGGGAATTAAGATGGGAAACTGGCAAGGAGTTGTTCCCTGGGAGGGTGGGCAGGCCCTGGCACAGGGTGCCCAGAGCAGCTGTGGCTGCCCCTGGATCCCTGGCAGTGCCCAAGGGCAGGCTGGACATTGGGGCTGGGAGCAGCCTGGCGCAGTGGGAGGTGTCCCTGCCCAATGGGGTGATTTTCAAGGTCCCTTCCAACCCAAACTGTGATTCCTTCCGTGACTCAGATTTGACAGGCAGTGCTGTGGGGCCAAATGCTGACCAGGGCGCAAGGGGAGGCTGGGCTGGCTCATGGAAGAGAAATTTATTAATAAGAAGAGAAATCCGGGGAGATCTGAGCTGCTTCTCTTCTTCTCTAGGCTCTTGTCTTTGGCTGCAGCTTCAAGCATGATTTTTGAATTGTTTTTCTTACCATGTTCACCAGGGGAGGTTCAGATTAGACATCAGAAAAGATTCCTTTTTTCTCTGAAAGAGTGGTCAGGCTTTGGAAGAAGTCACCCAGAGCAGTGTTGGAGTCACCCTCTCTGGAAGTGTTCAGGAGGTGGCCCTTGGGGGTGATTCTGGAGTTGCTGGGGTGAGGGTTGGACTCGATGACCTTGAAAGACTCTCCCAACCTTGGTGATTCTGTGGCTGTTCTAGTCTGAATTTCAGACAGCACAGTTCCTGCAGGCAGTGAGGGGATGTCCATCAGTTGAGGCTCACTGGACTGGAAGATCTTGCACTAGAGAAATGCTCCATGGGTTTTGAGACTTAAAAAGTCCAGAATGGTCTAATGTTTTTTGGTTTTCACCCCTTCAGAAACTTCATATCTGCAATGTTTGCTTGATTTTTTTCCAAGAATTTCAGCTTCCAACTCTTCCCATCCTGTTCTGATCTCTTGGCTTCACACATCTGTTGACTTTTGCTACCTTTGGGGTAGCTCCAGCCTTCCCCTCTTACCATGTCTTAATTTTCTTGCATTGCAGAGAATTTGTGCTTATTCTTTGCTCCTGTAAGCTTTGGGGTTTGTACTCAGGGTGACAGATTAGGACAAGAATGGAAGAAGTTTCTTTTCATTAAAGAGTTGCTCCATCCTCTTCCTATCAATGCTGAGATTTTCCAAATCATTCCTTTGGTTGTGCATCTCCTGTAGGTACTGAGGACGAGAAGTGGTTTTTCAAATTAGCTGTTCAAAGGTTCAGCCCTTAGGTGAACTCTGAATTCAATTAACTCTCTTTGAGACAGGCTTTTTTCCTCTCTTGTGTTTAATACAGTGATGGGGTTTGATGTAGAATTAAAAATCTGAGTAGTAAAGGGACAGGGTTTGTCTTTGTGATGAAGGAAAAAAGGGTCCAGGAAACCCAAACTTTCCCTTTAAATCACTAAAATATTTCTTCATATCAGTAAGATTGACCCTAAATTGTGTGTCAAAACTCCCAGAGCAATGAAATTATTAAAATCTATAATTGGGATGTTCTGTGATGTCTCTTTATTGACAGAATTTTTTTTTTTTCTTCAATAAAAACCTATCTTTTCCATGTAAAATTTAACATTCATAACCTAAAACCTGGCCTGGTGGCTTCATAGCTGATGGGTTTTTTAATGGAAGAAGAAAGAGTTGTAATATTTGGGAAATAATCTCTAATTGCTGATCACTGCCCTGCAGCACCGTGAGTCTTGCTGGTCCTGCAGTCACCCTTTACCCATGGCCCTCAAATGGATATTTTGGGATTTGGGGTTTTTTTTAAGCCCAGTGTCCAGACACATTTTGTGCTGATTTAATTTCCCTGCCCCAGTGACAACGAAGGCACTGACAGGAAAGTCACATTTCTTCTGTGCTCTAAAGATATTCTGTGCTCCTTGTCCTTAAATTTTAATCCAGTTCAGCGCTTCTTTCCTTGTGCTGTACGTGCCAACCTCGGCAATTAAATCCCCAATCCTAAAGTTTAGCCTAAACCTGGATAAATGCCGTCCCTCTTTTCACCCTGCCCTCCCTGCTCAGTCACACCGAGTGATGTCCCAGTTCAAAGGAGCCCCTTTGTCACCCTGCCCTTCCTTCTCCCTCTCCCTGCTGGCTGCTCCTGACTCAACCACAGCCATTTAAATAATGGATCGCGGAATCCCTGCGGGGTTTGGCTTGGAAGGGGCATTAAAGCCCATCTGGTTCCACTCCCTGCCCCCTAATTCTGCGTTCCTTAAGTCTGAGATGATCTTGGAGCTCAGTTTGCAGCTCCCCCTGCTACTCTTCTGCATGGATTTGTGTGTAGCCCCGCACCAGGAATAAATCCTGACACCCCCATTTTTTTAGGATGTGTGAAGTTCACATTTATCCCCTTTGCCCTCCACTCTCCCCTCAGCTCCCCTTGCTCATCTTCCTGTTGGGATTGGAGGGGAGAGAGAACTTTTTTGGGTGTTTTGTTTGTTGAGGGTTTATTATTATTACTTTGGGGGGTTTTTTCTTTGTTTTGTTTGGGTATTTTGGGGTTTTTTGTTGGGTTTTTCTTTGCTTCTAGGGATAGACCTTCCCATTTTTAGCAAATAAAAGATCTGGCAGGAAGACAAACCTCCCATTACATGTTTTATTTAAAATTTGTTCCTAATTAGCCTGTTTTACACTTCAGATAACTCTGTAGCCCTGTGGAAAAGGAGCAGCATGGAATTGCCTTAGATAAAACAATTCCATTTCCTTGCACCTTAGGACAGATTGTTTGGATGAAGGATTGCTGAAGTGGCTTCTGGGATTCCAAGGAGAGTTGGGAACTCTGAGTTTTATCCAAGGGAAGCAGCTTTTGCTCTCTTTTAGATGTTTCTCTAGGACAGGATCTGCTGGTTTGGGCAGTGAGAGGGGACATTGGGAACTGGCTGAAGAATATTCCAGCTCTGGATAGTGCTGGGGGCCTGGAGCTGCACTCGATGAGCCCTGGGGGTCCTTTCCAGCTCAGAATTGCACTCAGTGGTCTCTGTGGGTGCTTTCCAGCTCAGAATACTCCATGGTTCCATGAGGGAGCCTTTTGCATTGCTCTAATTTCTCATTTTTGGGGGGAACTCTTTCATCTGCTACTTCAGAGGAGTGAACTTCCCATTGGTCCTGTTAATTGCCACAGCCATTTGCTCCTCACTCCTTGCATGCCCCCAGAGCTGCTTCCCTGTCACCTCCAGGCAACTTCCATCAGGTTAAACTTACAGGCACCACCAGTGGAAGCAATCTTCAGCAGAGATGGTATAATAAAAGCAGTTCAGTATCTGTGAGAATTAACACATTGTTATTTTATCTTTTCTTTTTCTATAACTGTCCTTAACTACTCAGTTATACCGGAGTCTAAGTCTGTGCTGGTTTTTTTGTGTCTTGATAGCAGTGTGATGGTCACATCCTTGGGGTTATTTGAAAGATTCTTCATTATTTTGACTCTAAACCACAGTTTTTGAAGGACTCGAACCCAAATGCTTTGTGGTTTAGATACTAGGGTAAAGAAAATGTAAATTATTTGCTGTTTGTGCTCCAAAATATGTGTTAGGAAGCAAAAAAGCTCAACAAGCAAGTCCAGGTCAATATGAGGAAAAAGGGTTTGCACTAACAGCACTCAGTGTCTGGATTAATGTCTTAAAAAAAAAAAAAACACACCAAAACACAACAAAACAAAAAATAACAAAAAAAACCCCACTCTCAAACCAGCACAAAACAAAAAAACTCAAAAAACACCAAGCCACACAGAAAACCCCCAAGAAATAGGGCGCTGGTGCAAAATCTTACAACGTTACAGCTTTTTTTTTATATTTTTTGGAGCATTATGAAGGGTCCATGTTGAACTCTGCTCGTAGTCAAGTGTTACTTCTAGGACTGTTTCATGGAACACCTGAAAGCAAATCAATTCCTCACATTGTTATAGAATTCTTTGTTTCAAACAAAAGGCAAAAAGAGGTGGCTATTTGCAAAGCTTGCTTTTTTGCCTTAAATAGAGGCATCTTTGGAAACAAAAAAAAAATGAAATGAATCCATCATTGTGTCTGGTGAACACGAAGGAAAGCTGAAGGGATTTTGAGTGGGAGTGCTCACTGAGGAAGGACTCCTTTGCTTTTTTCTTTTTGGGCTCCAGGGTTTGAAATTTGAAGTCCAATTGTGGGAACAAACAACTCTCTTTGTGTTTGGTGGTGGGTAATTCTCAGCACTTCAGCAAAGCCTGCAGCACCTTCCTGGGTGAATATTCCTGCTTTTATCCCAGAATGAGCTCTGGGCTCACTTGGACTTTAAAGCAAGGCCATTTTTGTGGTGTGTCAAGCTGTTCAGAAGATTGAGGCTCTCTGTAGTTTGCATTTTCCTTTTTTTAGGATCTCTTCCCAGCGAGGACCATTAAGGGTTGTTATAAAGTAACTCACAGGGGTTGGATGGAAACTCTGGGCTCTGAAGGGTCCGATTTTGTTTGGAAAAGCAGAAGAAAAGAGTATTTAATGATGGACATCCATTGTTAGTCCTGTGGGGAGGAGCACTTCAGGAGAGCCCTGGAGGGGCTGGAGCGTGTCCAGGGCAGGGAACGGAGCTGGGAAGGGGCTGGAGCCCCAGGAGGGGCTGAGGGAGCTGGGAAAGGGGCTCAGCCTGGAGCTGGACCCGCCGGTCCCAAGAAGCAGCGCTGAATGGATTTAGCCGAGTGCCAGCCCATGGCTGGGTTTGGCTGCCTGGGCTCTGGGTACTTCCCCTCCCAGTGACCCACCCAGGGTGTTGGGGAAGGGGCAGGGGCCCTGGCCTGGTGGGGCCCGGAGGCTTCGAGGCCCCCTCACCTTCCGGAACGGTGGGAAATTCGTGCTTTTCCACGCTGCTTAAACGTGCACATGGAGAGAAGTGTCGTGGGTTTAAAAGTCTGTCCATCAAGCCAGGCTCAACCCCCTACACCCCTTTTTTTTGGGGTTTAGCTCTCTTGCAGCTGCTGTGGGTTCTGCTGTGCAATCAGCATTCCCAGTTTTCTTTCATCCCTCGGAACTTTCCTCTCGATGCTGAGAGTTTAAGGGGCTGTGTTAGCACAAGGTTTGGGCTTCTTGTGGCTGTGTAAATGTGACTGTGATGGAAAGTGTTGCTGTTCTTTTCTCTAAGCTAATTTTTAGTTGGTATTTCTCTTTTCCATGATGTTGAGTTCCATAATAGGGGGATCTGGGAAAAAAAAAAATCCATTTTTTAACTGGAATTTGACTCTTAAAGTAGAATTATCCCCAGGGAGTCGCTGTTGGTAACTGGGAACCTCTGACAAATGAGGTGATTTTTTTTAGGCTGAACAAGACAATGGGCATCCTCTCCCTGCCTTTGCCAACCTCCACATCGAGATCCTGGACGAGAACAACCAGAAGCCTTATTTCACAAGGTCTACCTACGAGGGCTTCATCCTGGAGTCCTCCCCGGTGGGAACGACCATCTCGGATAACCGGAACCTGACCTCCCCCCTGCAGGTTGTGGTGCTGGACAATGATGTGGAAGAGGTAAAGTCTGTTCTTTTAGAGTGGTTGCAATTTTATTATTTTCAGGCTTCTTTCTTTTTTCTTTTCTTTTTTTTTTTAATTGAGACAAACCTATTTAGATCAATAAATACATTAAAAAAGTATCTTAATTTCATGGTGATTTTCTGTTGGTTTTCGTCCCAAGTGCAGATAGAATTGGAAGTGGATTTTTTCTGATCTGGGTTTTGCTCACCTCTCTGGAAGTTTCTGTTCTATTCAAGCTGGTGAATGCTCAGTGCACAGGGCAATCAAAATGCATTTTGTGACAGTGATGAGCCTGCCCCACACCACGGAAATGAGAGAGGGGAGCTCAGAGAGAAAGGAATTCCTGGTTTCAACAAGAAAGAAGAGAAATAGGAGGAATAGCAGGAGGCTGAAAGTTCATTGCATTCTTTGCTCTGCCAGATTTTGGTAGAACATTACTCAGAGTGGAAATGAGGCATCTCCAGAGGAACAGTAACCAAGGAGTAACAGTACAACACCTCTAACGTTGCTTCTGTTCTCACCGAGATCGTTATGGATTTTTTAGCCAATACTTCTTTTCCCTCTAATTGCTGTTGTCCCTCCAGTTTGTCTCCCTTTATCTTTTTAGTTTCTTCAGCTACAGAAGGAAAGCTGAGCTTCAAGCTTAAGTTTTGTGGGAATAGTTATAGGATCCCTTGAGTAAAGTTCTTAACCTGAGAGTCAGAAAACAATCTGCTTTTCAGGGCTTCACTTTCAGCAAATCCATGCTTTTTAAGGAATACAAGAGCTCATTGTCACTAAAACATCATAGCATTAGAGTGTCGTGTTGTTTTAAATCCCACATTTCTGTTGAGGTTCTCTATTCAGTAAAGTTTCACCCTCACCTTATGGGCAAGGATAGAAATCAATGGTTGGAAGGCACATGGAAAAGGCAGTTGGATCTGGCTTTTGTAAAGGGTAAAAGGTCTGGAATGAGAGCACAGGGTGGGAATCAGCAGGAATTAATGAGGATCTGGATTGCTTGGGAAACACTCGGGTTCAGTTCTGTTTTAAGCAAAGCAGTTTCTTGGTTGATCAAATAAATGGAATCTTGGATTCCCTTTGGATAGTCAAGGTGGGCAGGGATCAGGTTTATAAATGTAACCCAGGGCTGGTGGCTGCTCTTGGATCCCTGGAAGTGTCCCAGGCCAGGTTGGATGGGATAGTGGAAGATGTCCCTGTGATGCGAATCCCAGAGTGGTCAGAGAAGCCACCCAGCACTGCTGGCCACAATTCCATTGTGGAATAATTCAGAGCAACTCCCTTTAATGGAGGAAAATTCCATGTCCCAAATCAGATGCTCAAATTTAGTGGCAGTTTTCTCTACTGATGATTTTTTGGGACTCTTTGCTATTCCTGGGAGATGCTGTTGTTACACTCAAAGGATGGCAGAGAGACTTGGTGTAGAAAATGAAAAGGTGCCATGGGATACAGTGGGTTTGGGATGATCCCTACAGTTCAAGGCAGCTCCTGAAATGTGCAGTTTATTTGCAAGGGCTGTGGGTGCAGGAGCTCTGCTTGAGCTGCCACAGCTGAGAGCATGGCCCAGAGAGGGTGAGAGAGGGAGAGCAGGAGATAGAGAGGTAGAGAGAGCTAAAAGTCTGGTTCCATGATATTCTATCTCTTCTTATACTGAATATGGCAATGGTACAACATCCAATCAATAGAAGACAGAAATCCTTACAGAATTTACACACAACCTATCACAACTACTACATTACCATACTGGGTACATTTTAACTCCTAAAAACTACTTTCTAAAACTACTTTTGTCTTCCCTGCCACGCTGGCAGGGTTTCTCTGACCCTTGGACTTCTCTGTTTGCTGAAGCATCCTCTTCTCTGCTAAAGCCACTGTTCAGTGCAGAGGGATTCTCCTTCAGCTGGCCAGCCCATTGTTTTTGGCTGTACAGGAACTCACAGCTCGGTATCTGATATCTCAGAGCCAGCTTTCATTTCTATTTCACTTACAGGCTTCATATTTTCAGAATCTTTTGCCAAGCAGTCACATTTATAAGGTTTCCCTATTTCATCCTCCCCAACAACTTGGGAATTCGCGAAGCTCTGAGGGTTTCCATGCTGGATTTAATGGTGCTGCATTAACCCTTCCCTGGCACATGCACAGCTCTGCCCACGAGGTGTCAAAGGCAGATTGGGTAATTCAAGGTTCTCCATCTAACTCCCATATTAGGTCATATCCAAGACTGAAAATTGGGATCACTTGGAGCTGTTAAAATCCTGAATTTGGGCCGACTGTGGCTGAATCATGTAGAAAGTATCACACGTAATATTTACGTACTCAAAATACAAATATTTAATTTAGGGAATTTCTGCATGGAAGAGCAACCTGTTCTTTTAATTCCCAAGGTTTGTAAGAAAATCCTGGGATTCTTCACCAAAAGTCCTTTGTGTTCCTCATTTGTTCAGTACAAGTTCACTACCTGGAGCTTTGAGGGGGTGCTCTGAGATTCATCACAGGCAGTTTGCCACTGGGCTCCACATTTTATTGTTGTCCATCTGCACATTCCCACAAATTCCTCCCAATATTTGGATCTGGGATAGGGCAGTTCTTTAATTAACTTGTGTTTGCCTGCACTAAAAATTCCGATAGAGCCATGGCCCAAGTATTTATCATTTTAATTGGAACACTATTAATAAAAAAAACCTTGTCCAATCGCAGCAGATTCTTAATTGGAAGCACGACCATGCCTTAAATAATCTGCATCAGAAATTGTTATAAAAACCAAATTTATCTTTCTTGAGCTGCTTCAGGCAGCTTGTTAGAAGTTATGTATTTCTGTGGCTACGTACAAATAGACCTCAAATTTCGTATCCACAGGAAGGATATTCCATGGATATGGAAGCTCAAGGGCCCAAATGCTTCTCCTAGTGAGTTTAAGGTTGTTTTACCTCATGTTTTAATTTTCATGGGATGATGATTAGCAGGAGTTTGGTGAATTTACTGAAAATCTACTTCAGCCACATGACACACAACGAGGCAGAGCCAGAAGTGAATTCTTTTTGTTTATTGTTGGAAAAGGTGAATATTTCAGTGCGTCAGAAGGAGTAACTGCCAAAAATCTATTTCAGGGCTTTCTTCTTGTTGTGGAGTTCTGCTGTCACTGAGACAGGTTAAGAAATTCAGGTGGAGTAATAGCTAAATGAATGGAGGGGGCTTTTTCCAAGGCTGTGCAGTGATACAAGGGGCAATGGCTTCCCAGTGCCAGAGGGCAGGGCTGGATGGAATTTTGGGCAGGAATTGTTCCCTGTGAGGGTGGGCAGGCCCTGGCACAGGGTGCCCAGAGCAGCTGTGGCTGCCCCTGGATCCCTGGCAGTGCCCAAGGCCAGGCTGGACATTGGGGCTGGGAGCAGCCTGGGACAGTGGGAGGTGTCCCTGCCCATGGCAGGGGTGGCACTGGGTGGGCTCTGAGGTCCCTTCCAACCCAAACCAGTGTGGGATTCTCTGACACACACAGAGATCTGCCTGCAGCCAGAGGGGATCAGCTTCAGCCTTGGGTGGAAATATTCCATGTTCCTGTTCCTTTGGCATCACCTGGCTCACGCACTGCCCTTTTCCAAAGCCATGACGTGGTGCAGGTGTGATGGATGTGAGAGAGCCAGATTGAAGTGCCTGTGTTTCAGTCCCTGTGCCTGAGATTCACAGAGTGCTTCTGACCTGCTGCGGGCAGGGGAATTGCCAGAATTCCAGCTGGGAGTGCAGCAACTGAACAGCACTGCCACGTGAAATGGCCAAACACTAAAGCTGCTCTGGGTGGGAGCTCAGGGTGGCATTGTCAGTGCAGGTAATGCTCATTAACTTCTGCAGGTCTCAGTGTCCTGGCTTCATTGTACCTCAGGAAATGCATGGATTTAGGAATATATTTAAATTTAAGGATTGCTGATGAGTCACTGAGATAAACCCTCTCTGTGCTGGTGCATCCCAGTTCCCACTGGTGCCGCTGGTTAATCATAATGAATTCTGCCTGCTAATTGAAAAATGAAAATGACTCCATGTCCTCAGGTAAACACAGGAAGAAAGTGCTCACTTAACTTCACACTTGTGTGTGAAGGAAAAAAAAGAACAAAACCCACTCTAAATTGAAACCCTGTGGGAATGACAACAGAGTCCTGCTATAAACCTTGCAGAAATTAATTTATAGATGGGACATTGCAAACAGACCTTGCACTAGAGCAGCACTGCTGAGTGCTGATATCATTAAGTGCTCTGTTTAAATGGCATAAATTAAATTAAGCCATGTGGGTTCCTTAAGACCTGAGCAAACCGAAGCTGAGATGAGGAACTTAAACTGTGTGAGCTGAGAGCTCTTTACATACAGCTTCCCAGGCCTTTTTTTTCCTTCCTCTTTGGCTTCCACAGGAGAGAATTAATATATCCAGTGGTTAGGGTTGGTGATAAAGCTGCACTGAGTGGCAGTCATGGACAAGGGTTAGGTGGAAGTGACCGCAAAGCCCATCCAGTGCCACCCCTGCCATGGGCAGGGACACCTTCTGCTATCCCAGGCTGCTCCAAGCCCCATCCAACCCTGGCATTCCTGGGTTCCTGACTCCAGGATCCTTGTGGGCCCTCCCAGCTCAGGGCATTCTGTGATTCTCTCATCTTTTTTTTCAGACAACTTGTGGGAAATTTGAAAGAGTTTTAGTTAAGCATGTCTTGGCAGCAACTTGAGCAGAAAGAGCAAGTAATGGCTAAAATAAGTTTTAAGTGCAGCTACCAGGGCAGATTATGGATTTTCAGTAATACTTCCAGAGAAGGAAAAATAATAGATTTTCAATGTTATTTTTTAACCAGGACAACTGAAGCATTTTAAGTATGAAAGTGTTTTTCTCTGATACTTTCCTGATTGCTTTTATCACTCTCAGTTGTTGTTTGAAGCTGTTTTGCAGTCAGTGCTCTCTCAAGGGGACAGTTCTGCTGTCCCTGGGTAACAGTAGCAATAACTGAGGAAATATCCTTTCCCAAATGAAACAGATATTATAAATTCATATCATCATTAAAATAAACAGAAGGGCAAGGCAAAGACAAAAGGCTGCTTCCCTTCCTTTAGCATTTATAAAGATAGGGGGTTACATTTTTTGGATCTTTACACTTAAGGAAAACCAAAAATATTAACACTGAATTGCTCTTGTAGCACTGTGTGTCTTCCTTGACTATTTTAGGGTGACTCTCTCATGGTTTCTGCCTTCTGAAGCTCCCAGGGAACAATTCCTTCCCAATATCCCATCCAGCCCTGCCCTCTGGCACTGGGAAGCCATTCCCTGTGTCCTGGCCCTCCATGCCTTGTCCCCAGTCCCTCTCCAGCTCTCCTGGAGCCCCTTCAGGCCCTGCAAGGGGCTCTGAGCTCTCCCTGGAGCCTTCTCTTTTCCAGGTGAGCACCCCCAGCTCTCCCAGCCTGGCTCCAGAGGGACTCCAGCCTTTGGAGCAGCTCCGTGGTCTCCTCCAGACTCATTCCAACAAATCCATGTATCTCTTATGTGGAGACAGAATCTCCCCTGCTTTGTCTCTGCGAGGCTCTGGATCTCAGATTTCCCAGCTGAAAGTGGGAAAGGTCTTCTCCTTTCCCCCAGAAATGAGGAGGGCAGATGCTGGAAACATCTCTCCAACAAAAGCTCTCCTCTGTGGGCATTTCAGAGGTGATCATCCTCCACTTGAAAATTGTTGGAAAACTCAGCTGTGTCATTGAAGTGTCTTTGTTATCACTGCAGCTTTTGGGGGCTGGGTGCCTGTGCTGGAAATCAGCAAGTCTGAGCAGTTTGGGTATTCTGGGAGCTTGTTCTGGCTGCCCTGGAGAACTTCACAGCCAAATAGACCCTGTCCAAAAAACTGTTGAGATCATTGAAACACACACAGAATTCATGTCCTTGTCTGCTCGTTCTTGGCACTGTCGTAATTATCACCAGGAATTTTGGTTTCATCTTCATTGGTTTTAGAAAGCTGCTTTTGGGCAGAGCTGTAACCCTTGCTGGAATTTGAGGAGCAGCAGGAATGGAACATCCACATCCACGTAGGAACTTCTCCAGAGGTTTTTCAAGCAGAACACACTCGAGCCCAGGCTTTGTTTATTGAGTGCAGCATTTTGTGTGTCTCATTTTGTTGGGATTTTTGTCTGTAACCAAATGAGTTCCCCAAATGTTCTGCTGTCCCTCAGTCTCAGGATTGTGTTTCCTCACTTGTGTTCGTTTTGTGTTTTCCTTTGCAGGTCCCACCGGGTGCCTTCCCTGTAGGTATTGGGTGTTACGTGTGCAAAACCCTTTGTTTTGGTTTAATTGTGGGATTTCTTCCTTCATTTCCCTCTTTCCTCCCTCATTTCTCTCTGCCCTGATGGTGTTTGAGGCTGGGACTGTCCCTTGGTTTGTGAAGCCTGCAAAGAGCCCTTGAAACTCATCAGGCCCAATTTAGGGGATAAAGTCATACCTTGTGATTGCTTAATGTTCATTAAACAATCACCGGTCTTCAAAGGTATCCTGAGTATCACAAAAGTGCTTTTTAAAATTAAAATGTACCTCCGGTTTGCACTGTGTGCTTGAAATGCTCCTTGCAGGTTGCCTGTGAACCCTTTTGTGTGGACTGTGATAATTTTCTATGCTATTCCATGCTAAATAATTTATCAGACACCCAATAATGTCACCAAGAAATCACAATGCTGAACTCCAGACCCCAAAAGAAAATAATTTTTAAAATTAAATTATTGGCAAGTGTGTTGTCAGTGTAGCTGGGGTTGTTTTCTCTCACGTGAAATGTTCAGTTAAGTCAAGCTGGTTTTTCAGCAGCAAAAAATGGGGCAATAATGTCCAGGATCCCTGCTAATAATGTCAAATAACCCTGGTAATAATGTCCAAGCATAACAGACGAAGGGAATAAATTGCTCTGTGGCTCTGACATGCCTGGGAGGTGCTAAAATAGGCATTGAATGCTGTAAAGGCAATTTCCATTCCACGCTAGGAGAACATTTCTAAGACAAGGATAGCAAAGGAATAGGACACATAACTCCAGGAGGGTTTGAGATCTCCATCATTGGTTTTTCTCAGGAATAAATTAGGAGAAAAATGCTGTTTATTAGTGTTCAAAAGGACATGAAAGCAAGATCTGCAAAATTAACTGGGGCTTTTGTAAATTAAATTCTTAACTGACTTTATAATATCTACAATGTGAACAATTATGGGCAATTACCTTCCCTAAGTTTTCCTGCAATGAAGAGGTTGCTGTTTGCATTGCTGGCTGTAAAATGAATTTTCATTTTCCTGGGAGCTGCAGTTTGCAGCAGAGCTTTAGGCACTGAGGAACCACTCGTGTGGAACATTTGGATAATTCTTTTCCATGGCTTCCTGGAATGGTTTCTCATTTAAATAGCAGAATCTTTGCTTTTGGGGCTTTATTTGGGCTCACTAAAAGCAGTTGCTTTTTGTCCCAGTGTTGTGCTGCTCTGTCCTGGTGCCACCTGGTGCAGGTCAGGGTTGGCTGGGGATTGGGGACCTGTCCTGTGCTCCCAAGGGTTTTAATCCTCCAGGAATGGCAGGGATGGATGGGAGGGAATGATGGAGGGAACCTTCCAGAAGAGCTTTGGATTCAGAAAGTGTTCAGAGAAGTAATGCTCCTTTGGGGATTATTTGCTGAATTCAGCCTTTCCTCTTTTGGGTTGGTTTCTGGAATTCAGCTGGTTTTCCCTATGCCCCCCTTGGTAGGGCTGGGATTTGTGGAATGATGTTGGGAAGGAGCTGGTAAAATCCTGGATTTTCTGTCATTCCTGGTACCACTCCTCTGGTTCCTCATCTCCACATTCCTGAGAGCAATTTAAAGCAGTTCTTATAGGACTTGTCTGCCAGCCTTTTGCATTTTCCTGGAATATGCATTCCCCTAACAACACAAATGAACTCTCTAACCCGCAAGTGAGAGCAGCACATGAATTCAGGTCAAATTAACCAGATTATGCACAAGGACACAGAAAATTGTTGGAATACTCTGGGCAACACAAGGTGATGTGGTTTGTTTGAAGAGTTATGTAAAGTCTGATCAGTTAAAAACACCTTGAAAGAGCTGAAAATCAGGAGTGACCCAAGTCCTCAAGAAGCCATGAGTAAATTTACAACGCCTTTTTTCCCTCTCTTGACTTTAAAATGTTACTTTTCAGTTCATTTGTGGTGTTTTCCCCCATCAACTGAGAGGTTCCTAATTCTGCATCAATACATTTGGATTCTTCCTGAGACCTAAAGAGATCCCCTGAGCTGCTTCTATTTTGTGCAACATTCACTACACATCAGTCTTGTTGTTTAGTGCACCAGCCCAGCTGTTTTAATGCTCTGTTAATCAAGTTCAGCTTTGTTTGGGTTTTAATATGAAGAGAAATGCTTGAATCTGGCTTCTTATATTAAGTTGTGACTGGCTTAAAAATTACTGTTTAATGGGGGGGAAAAGGCACTTATTTAAAAACAATACAGGTATTTGTTTACAATTGGATTTTCTTACTCTGGTGGTTTTTTAATACGTTTTTCATCAACAAGATTAGATTTTTAGGCCAGCAGTAAGGTTTTTTTATCTTTTTTTCTTTACAGTTTTGTAGATTTGTAGTCACAGCATTTGTGCTTATTTAGGTTTCAACTAAAAGGAGTGCTTGTAGCGAGTAATTGGAGACTTAATGTACCTCTGAATTTATAATAAAATGCTCTTTTTTTCATTTGATATTGTGGAAAGACCAAGGACCCGCAGCTGCACCTCTTCCTGAACGACTACACCACGTTTTTCACTGTGACCCAGAGTGGCATCACGCGCTACCTCACCCTGCTGCAGCCCGTGGACAGGGAGGTCCAGCAGCTCTACACCTTCTCCGTGAGTTCCATGCCCTTGGAAAACCCTCCAGGCCCTGCTCCGAGCAAGTGGTGGGAAAGGATCAATTCCAGCACCCTTGGAAGTCGTGGAATGGCCCAGAAGAAGGAGAGCAGTGAAGGATGAGTGGGTGGAGAGCAGCATTTTAGAGGCCTCTACCAGTACCTTCATGGCCTCAGGATTGGCCTCTGCTCCTCATCCCATCCAGGATCTGAGTCCTCTTTTTTATTCCAGGCCTTGCTTTTCTCATTGCCTTCTTTCCCTCATCCCTGAAACAGGAGCCTTGTCTAGGGTGTTTTTGCTTTATTTCTGTCCCAAATAAAAAAAAACCAGGCTGACAGGAAGGACAGCTAGTGGTGTTAAAGAAAAATAAAAGAGGGAAAAATGCTGAAATGGATTTAATGTTTGCTCAGGCTGTGAGTGAACCCTTTAACAGCCCTACAACGATTTGGAAGTGGGCTGTGGGCAAACCCAGTCCATCTGCAGGGGTTCCCAGTCTGCACCTCCCTATTTTCTGTCCTTTTGCTGTTGGAAAGGAGAGCTCACATCTCCTCTGGGGAATAAGAAGAGCCCCCAGCTCTGTAATTCCCACCTCCAAATGTTATCTGGGAGCTTTAACAAAGCTCCTGTGTGTGGTGATGCCCAGGTGAGACTCCATGGACTCAAGAGGTCCTATCCCAGCCCTGTCCCTGGGAAATTCCAACTTATTCCCTCTCTCTTCTACAATGGAAAGGTTTGGGTGGGTTTGCTTTGGTTTTGCCCTGATTCTTGCATGTCGGGCTCAAGCTCTGCTGAATCTTCCAGTAATTGTAAACACAGAGAGAAAATACTGATTTTGGGTTGTCAGGCTGAATTTTCTCCTATTGGAATTGTATTTTTCTGGAATTGCATTGAGAACACACCATTAAAATAGATTCCTGTCCTGCTTTTTTTGTTCTTCTCAAGATGACAGCTTCTGATGGAGTCCAGGAGAGTGTCCCAGTAACTGTCAACATCCTGGTGATCGATGCCAATGATAATACCCCAACCTTCTCCAACATTTCCTACAATGTCAAGATCTATACGGATATGAGGCCTGGGGAAGGCGTTATTAAGGTAATTTCAGGGCTTTTGTTACTTCTGTTAACTCACTTTTTCTTACCAGTACACAGCTTTGTTCATCCAAATTGGAAATGCACTGAAACCAGCTAGAAATGAAGTTTGTGTATCTGCATCCACTTGGTTAATTAAATATCTATTAAAAATTGCTGAGACTAAATGTCAGGCCTGTCCTATCTGTAGAGCTGCAGCTCAGCTGTGTCCTTTGAGCTTCCACAAAAGCTTCTTATGTTGTTTGTTTGGGCTTCAGCAGGGCCTTTGACACTGTGTCCCACAGCAAACTCCTGGAAGAGCTGGGAGCCCATGGCTTGGACAGGAGCACTCTTTGCTGGGTTCAGAAGTGGCTGCATGGCCAGGCCCAGAGAGTGCTGGGGAACAGTGCTGCACCCAGCTGGTGGCCAGTCACTGGTGGTGTCCCTCAGGGCTCTGTGCTGGGGCCAGCTCTGGTCAGTGTTTTACTGATGACACGGAGGAGGGCATTGAGGCTCCCATCAGTAAATTTGCAGATGACACCAAGCTGGGAGCCTGTGTCGATCTGCTGGAAGGTGGGAGGGCTCTGCAGAGACACCTGGAACACTTAGATGGTGGGGCAGAGCCCAGTAAGATGAAGTTTAACAAGTCCAGGTGCCAAGTCCTGCACTTTGGCCACAACAACCCCTGCAGTGCTACAGGCTGGGGACAGAGTGGCTGGACAGTGGCCAGGCAGAAAGGGACCTGGGGGTGCTGGTCAGCAGCAGCTGAACATGAGCCAGCAGTGTGCCCAGGTGGCCAGGAAGGCCAGTGGCACCTGGCCTGGATCAGGAGCTGTGTGGCCAGCAGCAC
>VYXG01011555.1:88136-102425 GCA_013397235.1 Lanius ludovicianus | reverse complement strand
ACTGATAAAGTTCTGGAATTGTCTGCCTGGGGAGGTGGTGGAGTCCCCATCCCTGGATGTGTCTAAAAAAAGATTGGCTGTGGCACTCGGTGCCATGGTTTACTTGAGGGGGTGTTAGGGCATGGGTTGGACTCGGTGAGCTTGGAGGTCTCTTCCAGCCTGGTGATTCTGGGATTCTGTGATTCTCAGCTGAAAAATATCAGAAGAAAAACAAATACTCTCCATTAGCGGGACATTGAGATAAAACATTTTGGGGGAAGAGGCAGGAAGTGGAGTAGGACATAACCAGGGATGTTTTCCCATGCCAGAAAACCTGCTCATTTGTACAAGTTTGTTTGTAGAGCAAATGAGTAATGAAAAATGGGTTGAACACAGACCCAGAGAGAAGCAGTTTCAATTAAATTTTGCCAGCACTGATTTATGTTGTAGTGCAGGACTGGAGGTGAATCCTTGTGGCATTGAAATTAATGGAAAAAGGCTTTTTTTGGGCAATTCTTCCTTGATCTCAGCCCTGCTCTGCGTGCTGCCAGTCCAGATGGATGAGAAGACAAGATGCCATTGGTGGCATTCCAGAGTGGTTGAAGGCAGTGGGAATATTGGGAAAATCAAATTAATCAGCTGACTTAAGGATAAAATGCCATTTTCTGAACCGTAATCAGGAATTAATTTGAGGGTAGCAGTGGATGAGGAGAGGGCTCAGTGCCCCTCCTGTCCCCTCTTGAGCTGTGCCTTTGCATCTTCAGCTCTTCCTTTGTGTTATTTTGTCCCCTCGTCAGTTTGGGCTACAGGTGCTTAAAAACCATCCCATGGGAGAGCCACAGGGGCATTTCCAGCAAGATTTGGGGGAAAGAGAAATGCTTGAAGCACAGTTAAATTCCTTCAAGGCTGTGTGAGAACAAGACTCCAAATCCTTTTGTCCTGAAGGAGCCAGGAAGCGTGAGGCAGAAAATGTTGCTAAATGAGATTTCTGCTGTGTAAAAAGACTGTTTGCTACTCAGAGTTGGCCTTGAGGATGCTCTGAGCTGCCTGAGGTGTGTTAATGATACCTGGGATGAAGCAGAGCAGCTCCTGGGCTTGTCTGAAGCTGCTGAAGTGTTTCTGTGCTCGGAGGGAACATGCTGCTCTCCAGCTCTCAAACATGTCCTGCTGTTGCAGCTGCCAACGTGTTCCGCATCTGGAGGCATTCAAAGAGCAGGAGAACACATTTCTTGGGAAAACTGAGCCAGAGCAGGTTCTCTGGGAAAGGAATAATGGGGAAGCAGCTCTCCTCTGCTAAAAAATTCAAATTCTGAGAGTGAGGTTTTCCCAAATCCGTGCTTCTGTCTGCACAGTCAGCACGTGGCTGCTTCGATGTTTTCTGAGGTTATAATCTTGTCAGAGGGGGAAGGTAGAAAATCCTGGGTGATTTGGGAGAGAGGTTGTTTTTCAACTCATCCCACGTTGCCAGATGATCTGAGCTGATCAATGACCTGGCTTAAAAAAAAAAAGCTAAGGGTCAGGTTGTAGGAGTTCAGTGGACTGGTGATGACGCCAGACATAAAGAGGGCCCGGCACAGGCAGGAGCTGGAGCTGCTGGAGAGAGCCCAGAGGAGGCTCCAGGATGGTCAGAGGGATGGAGCAGCTCTGCTGGGAGGAAAGGCTGGGAGAGCTGGGAATGCTCAGCCTGGAGAGGAGAAGCTCTGGGGTGACCTCACTGTGGCCTTGCAGGGCCTGAAGGAGCTGCAGGAAACGTGGAGAGAGACTGGGGACAAGGGCTGGAGGGCCAGGACCCAGGGAATGGCTTCCCAGTGCCAGAGGGCAGGGCTGGCTGGGAGATTGGGCAGGAATTGTTCCCTGGGAGGGTGGGCAGGCCCTGGCACAGGGTGCCCAGAGCAGCTGTGGCTGCCCCTGGATCCCTGGCAGTGCCCAAGGCCAGGCTGGACATTGGGGCTGGGAGCAGCCTGGGACAGTGGGAGGTGCCCCTGGACATGGCAGAAGATTGGAATTGGGTGAGCTTTGAGGTCCTTTCCAACATAAACCATTCTGTGATAAGGATTTTGGGCTGCTTCACTGTTTGAGAGGTTGCTCAATCTTTAGACCTGAAATACCCATTTTATTTCTATTTATTTATATACATATATATATGTATGTAAAGACTTCATGTGTATAAAAGCTTTATAAAGACTATCTCAAAGGCTAAACTGACATTTCTTTCCCCTTTTTTGAACCCTGGCACGGTGAATTTTATGGTACTCATCTTGTTCTCTGCATGAGGAGCAAACTCACCTTGTACCCCTCCCTCCCTCCTGGGGTGGGGATCTTTTGGGATCCTCTGCTGGGTGAGGTTGCTCAGCTCTTGACAGTTCCCAGAGCAAAAGCAGTTCATAAAACCACTTTGTGTGATCAGAGAAAGAGCACTGACCTCAGAGAGTCTGGACAGTCCAATAAGCTTTTATAATAATCAGACTGATATTCAGCCTCTTGACTTTTATTATCCTTAGGGTCATATTCTTACATTTCTTATATTTTTTTTTCCAGAGTGCAGTTGCATGAAAATGTGCAAATAACATGGACAAATAACCTCAGTTGGTGCTTTCTTGCTGCCCCATTTTGTGGGACATTGTTTTGATTTTACTCCTGAAAAAAGCCCCAAAACATAATAGTTTTGAAGTTCCTTGTGTTTGCTGTCTGATACACACTTTTCTAAAAGAAAGGAAATGCAAAAATTCTTGAGTTCTGCTTGACAATAGCCACAAAGAACAGGAAAACATATTAATTACAAGCAGAATTCAATTTTCCCCCCATTTTTTCCTCTCTGCCTGGATGGTTCCACCAAGGAATCTCCTTTCTTTCCCTGTTACCTTTCAGAGAAGTGAGAAAAACATGTTTTATTTTTATTTCAGTTGTCTCCTGTCAGTAGTTGTAAAATCATCTCAGGCCTTGGATGAGGAGTGTTAAGTTTCAGTGTCTGTGTATTTTGTTCCTTTCAGCCTAAGAGTTTCTCGTCTGACTTTTCCTTCTCCTTTCATAGATATTTTATTGTGCTCCCCAGGAGTTTCTCAGCTGAGAAATCCATCCTTTAAAACAGTAAAATAATAACTGTCACTAAAAAGCTTATTAATAGTAAACCTCTTAAAGTACTTAATTCCATCTTTTTTATGTCATTGTGTTTTGCTGCCTGATTTTCCCCCCCTGTGACTCAGGTCTTGAAACGAGTCACACATCCATGGGTGGAGTTCGCAGCAGTGGTGCAACAAAATTTCATCTCAGTAATTTAAATCCACTTTTCTTCTTTAGACACCTCTCACTTTTCTATTCAGGATGCAGGGAACAAGGAATATTGAGCAGGAAAATGAGAGAGCTGGGAAGGGACAGAGGGTGGTAAAAAATATTATTCACCTAAATCTTGGCCCGTGAGGAGATTTTTTTGTATTTTGTCTTTACAGGAAAACTTGTGGACTGGCCTTAAATGTAATTCATGGAATCGTGGAATGGTTTGGGTTGGAGGCACCTCAAAGCCCATCCAGCCCCACCCCTGCCATGGCAGGGACACCTCCCACTGTCCCAGGCTGCTCCCAGCCCCAATGTCCAGCCTGGCCTTGGGCACTGCCAGGGATCCAGGGGCAGCCCCAGCTGCTCTGGGCACCCTGTGCCAGGGCCTGCCCACCCTCCCAGGGAACAATTCCTGTCCAATATCCCATCCAGCCCTGCCCTCTGGCACTGGGAAGCCATTCCCTGGGTCCTGGCCCTCCAGCCCTTGCAAAAGTCCCTCTCCAGCTTTCCTGTCAGCTCCTTCAGGTCCTGGAAGGTCACAGTTAGGTCACCCTGAAGCTTTTCTTCCCCAGGGTGAACAATCCCAGTTTTGCTCTTCTTACTCACCCAAATAACTATCTCAGTTTATCCCTGTACCTTAATTTCTCCCTGATTTCCTGGTGCAGTGGCACAACCCACATTCAAGGGCTCTCTTCCAAGGACAATTCAATAACTCCCTGATTGAAAATGGAGAATGAAATACACAGGAGATCAGTGCCCTGTTCCCCACCTAAACAGTTCTGTCTGACAGCACCTGTACAAGTTAATTTTTAGAGGTCCTGCCCCAGCTTGGCACATATTCTTGATTCAAACCTCTTAAACCTGCATTGTGCCATAAAACAGCAGGCCAGTTTAGAGGGGATCTTAAAATCATGGAATATCTGCAGCTAGAGGGGACCCCCAAGTGTCATGGATCCACCTCCTGGCCCTGCCCAGACACCCCAACAATCCCACCCTGGGCATCCCTGGGAGTGTGGTCCAAACGCTCCTTAAGCAGCCTTGGGGCTGTGACCTGTTCAGTGCCTGAGCACTCCTGAACCTTTTCCTAAATAAATCCTCACAAAAGTCATCTCCAAACCCCATTTCATGTTTTATTTACGTGTTTATTTGCTACCCTTTGCCTTCAGCCCGTCAGGTAATTAATTTCCATGTCCAAAGCAAACCTGATTAGCAGAGAGAGAAAACAAAACTGGGCTGTGTTTGCATTGCTCAATGTCCCTGAAGACTCAAGGAAAAATAATGCATTGAGACTTGATGAAATGTCTGAAGGAGATAATGAAAAAGCATTTTAACCTCCTCAGAGATCATTGTGTGTGGCCTGCTCAGGTTCAGGAGTATCCCATAACAATCCTGGAATTTTTCCACCATGCTGAGTCTGTTGGAGGCTGCTGGGAAGATTGGTCATCCCTTTTAGCTGTCCAGGGCCAGGTGACCACAGATGGTGCTGTGGAAAGGTTCCAAGTCAAGCACTGAAGCCCAGTTTTGTCCAGTGATGAACAGAGTCTGAGCAGGGTTTCTGTCATGGCCAAGATGTGTCTCTGTAAGCTTTAGGCCGTTATTGTCCTTTTCCTCCAGAAAACCACTCCTAAATCTCCTTTTCCCCCCAACTAAACTACTTCTAAATTGCCTTTTCCTCCCAAGAAATCCACTTTTAAACCTCCTCTTCCTCCCAAGAAAACCACTCCTAAATCTCCTTTTTCCCCCAGTTAAATCACTCCTAAATCTCCTTTTCCTCCCAAGAAAAACCCTCTTAAATCTCCTTTTTCCCCCAACTAAACCACTCTTAAATCTCCTTTTCCTCCCAAGAAAACCACTCTTAAACCTCTTTTTCCTCCCAAGAAAATCCTTCCTAAATCTCCTTTTCCCCCCAATTAAACCATTCCTAAATCTTCATTTTCCTCCCAAGAAAACCACTTTTTGCTGCAGCAGAATCCACACCTCTTTTGCCAGGCTTTCAGGACATTTAAGTGTCAATGCAATGGAGCTGATCCTGCTGGATGCAAAGTTTTTTAGGAGACTAAAAGAAAACCATGTTTTGTTCTTCTCCCTGTATATTTTAGCCTGTGTTTCTCAAATCTTGTTAACTATGGAGCTCTATCGGGCTGGGACAGCTGGAGATGGGATTCTTGGAATCAAATCTTATGGCAGCAGTTAAACTTTAATTCTATTTAATCTCAGGTTTGATTCCTGGTTTTGTCCCCCAAATGTTTTTTAAATCACTTATCTTTCCAAGCATTCCATATTTGTAGGTTTAATTAACCTGCTTAATCTCTGTGCTTGTGTAGTCAATTAATTTTCCTTTTTTCATGTCATCACAGTAAAAACTGGCCTGGTTCCAAATCCTGTCATTAAATCCTTAGGGCCTCTTATTTTGCATAAAGGTTTTATTTATCTTTTGTGTGTGTGTGTGTTACTTTTAAATTTCAGCAGACAAGGTTTTTACAGCTGTGTCACTTGGGTGGATAATTATTCTCTGCAGGGTTAATTAACACACCTAGGTACATAGAGAAGCTATAGAATGAGTGATTAAATTGCAGTTTTCATAGGTGGGTTCCTTCAGAATTCCAAAAGAAAATACAGAATGAGGTAGGTAAAAAAAAAAAACAAAACCCACAAATATTAATTTGATTTTTAAAATTTCTAAGAGGAGATGACCTCTGTTCCATGATTTTTGGGACATTTCAAGGATTTATCCCATGTTCACTATACAATGTGCCCCAAAATACCATATGAGATGAATTAAGATTTGTTTTTAAAGCTGTTGTGGGCTTAGTTCTTGGTTTGGTGAGTATTTATGACTTTCTGCATGAACTCTTGTATTTCACTGAGCCTCTGTGCATGAAGGACTGAGATTATCTTGGAGAGCAATCAGATCCCTGAGCTTTTCCCTGGAAGTGTCCAAGGCTGGGTTGGATGGGCCTCTGAGCAGCCTCGTCTGGGGAAGGTGTCCCTGCCTCAGGAACTGGATGAGCTTTAAGGTCCCATCCAACCCAAACCACTCCAGGATCCTGTAATTCCCATCCCCCCCTCGGTGCTTGATGTTGTATGCAAATGGGATAACTCAGGCACTGCAGCTTTGGGTTTCAGTCTTGTTTAGGGGACAAGGTTTGGTTACTGCTCTTCTGCTTCTCCAGCCATCCTTGGGCAAAGGGTGTTTTGACAGTTCCAGGTGGTAGCTGGCGGTTCAAGGTGGTCGTTTGGCATTTGTAGGTGGTGGTTTTGGCAGCTTTGGGTGGTGCTCTGGGAGCTTTGGGAGCTGTTTTGGCACCTATGGGTGGTTATTTGGCAGTTTGGGGCAGTGGTTTGGCGGTTTGGGGCAGCCTTGGGTGGTTATTTGGCAGTTTTGGGCAGTGGTTTGGCAGTTTGGGGCAGCCTTGGGTGGTTATTTGGCAGTTTTGGGTAGTGGTTTGGCAGTTTGGGGCAGCCTTGGGTGGTTATTTGGCAGTTTTGGGTGGTGCTCTGAGCTGCTGAAGTTGATGTGATGCTGCACTGGCCGATACATGATTTTCCACTGTGGTGTGGCAGGGCCATCAGTGAGTTCCTGTCCCTGACTCTGGGTGTCATGGGGTGCCCAGGGCCACAAGCTGAGGCTTCTGTTTGGCTGGCCTTGCCTCAGGGAGTGGTTGTTGATGCTGCCCTGGCCTCGCAGTTGATGCCAAGGTTTTCCGTCAGCGCCGACATCCCACACCCATCCTCCATCCCTGCTGCCCCAGGCAGGAGTGTTTGTGTCAGGACAGCCAAGGCAGAGACCTCTGAAGAAGCTGCACCTCTTCTTTTCCATCCTCACTTGAGGATCCCTGCAGGGAATCCTTCCTGAGGCTGGGATTGCTTTGGACATCCCAGGAAAGCTCTGCTGTCACCCCTGCTGGTGCCCTTTCCCATTCCCCTCCTCCCGCTGCTGGGAGCAGCAGAGGAGCCCGTGGTGCCATCATTCCCTGTCGTTTCCACTTCCAGCTGTTGGCAGCTGGATGCACAGCTGGATGCTGTGGCCTCCTGGATGTTCCAGTGCTGCCCAGCCCACTTTGTCATTCCCTGTGCTGTTTGAGGGAATGTTGTCCTGCAGCATGAAAAGCCAGGTCAGGAACCTGTGTAACAGATAACTCCTAAAGAAGGAAGAGACAACAAGGCCAGGTTGGACAGGGCTTGGAGCACCCTGGGATACTGGAAGGTGTCCATGTCCATGGCAGGGGGTGGAATGGGATGAGCTTTAAGGTCCCAACCAAACCAAACCACTCTGGATTCTGTTCCATGATTCACTAAAAGCAAATAGATTGCCTAGGCTCTAATTCCTGGCTGAGTGTGTGTTTGATTGTGGGATAAACTCACTGCCTTTCCTGGGGGAAGAGAAGACCCCCCTCATTTCATGACATTCACCATTAGAATTTGGGTCTAATACCAGGATTTAGATTTTTCTCTGAGGGATTTAAAGACAATGTGGCACTTGGGAATGTGGGTTAGTGGTGGCCTTGGAATTGCTGGGTTAACAGTTGGACTTCCTGATCTTAGAGGGCTTTTCCAACTGGAATGATTCCATGATCCCAAGTGTGTTATATCCATGCTGCTATTTCCCTCCCACTCGTCTGCCATAGCAGTAGGTGCACATTAACACAATCACTGCTCTCCAGCTCTGCACGAGGAGGGCTTGGAATGCCAGGCCTGGATGTGAGACTGCCTGGCACTACCAAGGCTGTCACCTGCAAAAGTCGAGAGAGGGATGGGAAATAAATAAATACAATCCTCTCATTACTGTTGCTGCACAAAAAGTGTCTTCTTCTCCCTCCTGCCTTTATAGGAAGTCTTATAAATTCCAACCCACAGGGAATAAACTCGGTTTTATTTAGGTTTCTTAATTTGCACCTTAAAACAATTGGCTTGCACTCTTTAGCAGGCAGTTTTTCTCTGCTTTGTGATGTTTTTACACCTATTACCCTTCATTTCAGCTGTATCTTTGCTGTGTGGTGCTCAGACATTCCCACGTGTGTCCCAGGTGTTCCCAGTGCCCCATCCCTCTTCCCAGCGCCCGTGGAAGCGTCCCCTGCTGACGCTGTGCTTTTGCCTTGCAGCTGACAGCTGTGGATGCAGACGAGGGAGCCAATGGCCAGATTGTGTACGAAATCCTGGCTGGGGATCAGGGCCACTTCACCATCAATGACCGCACTGGCCTCGTCACCATCGCCCCGGGAGTGGCGCTGGACGTGGGGCGCTCCTACGCCCTCACGGTGCGAGCGTCTGACAGCGCCCCCCCAGCACAGAGAAGGTAATTAACGCACCTGCTAACGAACCTCATTATGCCAGCAGGTCAGCAGGAATACCTGGACCCCACCCCCGTGTCTGTAAACGGCACTGGGATAGAATTCTGTGCCTCTGCTCTGGAAAAGCGGCACAGCAGAATTCTTGCCCTTTGGGGTCCTTAATGATGTTTCCCCTGCAGCACTGGCTGTTTGTGATTTCATTTGCTTGCTGTGGTCTGTTATTTAAAAGGTCCCAGTTGTGCTGTCTCTGCCCACGTCCACTCCTTCATTGAGGTGAAGGGATGGAAAGAAGAAAGCAAGTGACAAGGGAGGTGCTTTTTGTTCAGAAAATGCAGAAAGGATCCCAAAGAATGGGGTTGCTGAGCTGGAGACCCTCTCCAGGTGTAGAGTGTGCAATGTCCGCACCAAGACCAAAATTCCTAAGGGCACAATTATCTCTGTTGTACCCCAGCTGATACAAAGGAGCAGGCTGCAGATTTGGGGTTTAGGCAGGGAGTGGAACAAGTCATCTTTAGGGTCCCTTTTAACCCAAACCATTCTATGACCTCTGTGTTTGAAAAGCAGCGAAGGTATCAAGCCCTGCTGACGTGTTTCTGTGGAGTTTGTGTTCTAAATGTGGCAGTTGTGCCAAAATGTCATTCCATGAAGGTGGGGGGAGAAGGGGGGCAAAAAATCTCTCTCGTGTTCTGGGCCTCGTATTGATAATGTGACAACCTCCTTGTCCAAAGAGCATGGCAGGGAGGAACAGGAGGCTCCAGCATTTAAATCTCCCACAGCAGTAAAGTGAAAACCTCTTCTTCAAATGGGAAATGCGAGAAGGAAAGAGAACACCAGAGCAGGATTTCAGTAACTGGATTTTCCTCAGGACCTGCTACTGTTGTCTCCAAGAAAGCAGCTCATGCTGTTGTGCACATATTTTGTAATTACTGCTCATTCAGCTTGTTAAGTTGTTCATAAAATTGACATCTGGTAGCAGTCTCCTGGTGGAATTTCACTCTCCTTTTTCTCCTGGCAGTTTTTTCCAAAAGCCTTCTCAAGCTGGTAGTGCTGCTAGTAGTGCTGAGGAGAAGACTGAGGACAACCATGCATTTATTTTGTGTAGTACTTCAGGGTAAAGGGCAAAAATCAGTAAATCCCCTTCAGAGCATCTGAAATCCCCGTGGTGTGGGCCCCACACTGCAGCTCTGATTGCCGTCAGCTCCTTTTGTGCTGGAGAAATCTTTGTGCTGTCTAAAAACAGGCATTTCTGAGGGTGCGTGTGAGGAGCCTGTGCTTCCTCCTCTGAAAACGTCTTCATGGCAAAAAAAGAAGTGGAGAACTCTGCCAGGATTACAAAAGTTGCCTGGAAAGTGGCTGGATTTCAGTCATCCCTTTGCTTATGTACAAAGCAAAGCTCAGCCACTGAACCTGGCTCAGGAGCTGTAGCTCTGCAGTCTTTGTAAACACAAATTTAAATTAGAATTCTGTGGAGGTGGTTTTTTGTTTTTGCATGGAGTGACATTTAAAAATGTGGCCAAACTGAGATGTAGGGTTTAAATATTAATAATTATAATTATTAATGTAAGTTATTGAGGTATCATGGAATCATGAAGGTTGGAAAAGACCTCCAAGGTCATCAAGTTCAACCTTGCCAACTAAACCACAGCAAGTTCCACATCCAGTTGTTTCTTGAAACCTTCCAGGGCTGGAGATTTTACCACTTCCCTGCACAGCCCATTCCTGTATTGAAGCACAACAATTTCTATTTTTGAGAAAAAAAAAAAGACAACATTTGTAAAATCAAACTATTTCAGGTCAGACCTTAGGCTTTTCACAGTCCTTCAGATTTCTGGACATGGGAGTCATGGGATCTGCAGGATCAAGTCAAGATCCATTCATCACAGATTTTATAATTGCTCAGAGCAGCTGTGGCTGCCCCTGGATCCCTGGCAGTGCCCAAGGCCAGGCTGGATGGCACTTGGAGCAGCCTGGGACAGTGGGAGGTGTCCTTGCCAATGGCACTGGATGAGTTTAAGGTCCTTTCCAACACAAACCATTCCATGATTGCACATGGAGATAATTCAAGCAGAGATGGGGATGCAGTTGACTTTCAATCAACTGGTGTGGCACAGAAGCTGTTTTTCCCTCCTTGAGTGATTTTGGGAGCTCTCTGCAGTTCCCAAATGCTGTGCTGTGTATTCACCTGAAAACACCAACTGCAGTGTTTGGCTCATCTCCTTCTCCTTCCCCTTCCCATGCCAGAGGAGAATTTGCCAGCTCCTTGACTGGGCTATAACCCACACAAAAGGCACAGGGGGAAATGCAAAGTGTTGATAAAAAATGGGTTGGAATTGCAAAAAAAAAAGCCATTTAATATTAGAGTGCTTTTAGTTTGCAAACTATTTGTGCTTTACTTCTGTGATTTTGCTTTATATACTTGAAGAAAATTTGTTTACTATTCACAGAATCCCAGAATGGTTTGGGTTGGGAGAGACCCATCCAATCCTGGGGCAGAGACACCTCCCACCATCCCAGGCTGCTCCCAGCCCCAATGTCCAGCCTGGCCTTGGGCACTGCCAGGGATCCAGGGGCAGCCACAGCTGCTCTGGGCACCCTGTGCCAGGGCCTGCCCACCCTCCCAGGGAACAATTCCTGCCCAATCTCCCATCCAGCCCTGCCCTCTGGCACTGGGAAGCCATTCCCTGTGTCCTGGCACTGAATCCTGTCACTGTGTGCATGATGTGCCCTGCAGGGTAGAGGCCCTGGAGCGCTTCCCTGGGGGTGGGATTTGTCCTTCTGGACAGCAGTTCCCCATCCTGGAGCATGGCTGGGGGTGTGTGACCGTCCCCAACACGTTGCTCTCAGCCCTGGTGTTGCTGCAATGCTCTGCTCAGCTCCCATCAGTGACCCAGGCCTGCAAAATCTGCTGGGAGAGGGCTGTGGGAAACATCCACAGTACATTGGTGGCTGTGCTTGGCCACAGTTTTGGGTAGCTGATTAAAATATTGATCAGTGATGTGTTGTTTTCATATTAAATGAGCTCTCTCAGTTATCACAGCAGCTGTTTCAACTACAATTGTCTGGTGATTTCAGGTTTAAAAAGCTCTGGAGTTTGCTAGCCCTGCAAGAAGCAGCTCTTTGGGTTCATGGTTTTCTTTTGTTTCCCTCTTCCTGCCCCTCCTCCAAAAAACCCAGGACAAATCCCTGTGGTTTCTTTCCTGTAGCTCTAAAAGCTGAGATTTATCTACTTTGTCCAAGGATTTCTGAGGGGAGAAGCTACACCTGCAGTGCAGCACTTGCTCTTATCAGGGCTTTGTTCTGGGGTGGGGATGCTGTGTTGACATCCAGGGGGGAAGGCAGGTGGGATAACAGAGAAAGGAGACGAGAGGAAGATCCCTTTAAGTCAGATTTTAAATCTCCCATCTCCAGGGGGCTCCTGGCTCCCTTTCTCAGATTGGAGCAGTTGGATAATGAGTGGGTTTACAGGATGGACTGTGCAGGGTCTGCAGTGCTGGTGCCCCAAAGAACCATCAGTATTCCCCCTGGAATGCTGTTTGCAGTCTGTTTGGGACAGGGATTCAGTGCAGCTGGAGGGTTTGCCAGGGATTTGTAGGCTCCTGCATTGCCACTGCTCTGAGATGGGGATTTCTGACCCACAGCACCGCAGCAACCTCACAGAGTCGTGTGCATCTCTTCTCCTGGCATTATCCTCTCTGCCAACATTCCCTGCTCTCCTTTCCCAGGAAAGGAAGCAAACTGCCTGGCAGCAGGGATGCTCCAGGGGTGGCTGCTGTGTGTGGTGGGAGCAATTCCCAGCTCGGGATTTGTGCTGCTCTCGCAGAGGACCCAGCACATGGGGAGCTGTTTGTGGAGTGTGCTCTGCTATCTCACTGCTCTGTTTTTGAAAGAACACTACCTTGGGCTGCTTTGGGGGAAATTGTTGAGCTGTTTACGTGGCAGCCCACTTTCCTTTTGATCCAGAAGGAAAAACATGTCCTGAAGCTTTTAGAGGAGCAGAGGGAGGCTGGTAAGAGCTGGAGAACACACAGTGTGTAAAGCAGCCATTGTGAGTTGGGTTAATTGCTGGGTTTGACTGGTTTTCACTGGGTTTGACTGGTTTTCCCCCCTCACACTGCAGGAGCTCCATCACCACTGTTTACATCGAGGTGCTGCCTCCCAACAACCAGAGCCCCCCGCGCTTCCCGCAGCTGATGTACAGCCTGGAGGTCAGCGAGGCCATGAGGATCGGAGCTGTCCTGTTAAACCTGCAGGTACAGAGGCTTCCCTGGCACTCCCTGAGGCTGCTGGCACTTTCTCCTGCCCTCTGTGTCCGTGCCATGCTCAAGCCAGTCCCTGCATCCAGGGGGAAAAGGGGCAGTTCATAGGGATTGAGAATTGTTTCACTCTAATCAACAGCCCCTTTTATGTGGACTGTAGAGAAAAAGGCCTCACTTGGCTATTTCTATTTTTTTTTTTAAATATGGCAGAAGGGCCTACAGGCTGCAAATGGCACTGCCCAGAGAAGCTGTGGCTGCCCCTGGATCCCTGGCAGTGTCCAAGGCCAGGTTGGACACTGGCCTGGGACAGTGGGAGGTGTCCCTGCCCACAGCAGGGGGTGGGACAAGTTGATCTTCAAAGTCCCTTCCAACCCAAACCATTCTGGGATCCTGAGATTCTGTGATAATTATATTAGAAAAAAAATTCCATGAGTGGCTGAAAACTTGCCAGGCCTGTGATTTCTTGTGTTAAAATCTCTCTATATATTTGCCAGCAGATCAGAGGAGCTTCAGCACCTCATTCATGGGGAATTTCAGCAAGACTTTTGGCAATTTGCCTTCCCTAGCCTGTCATTTTTGAAAAATGCCTGAAGATATTTCTTCCCCTGTTGGGTGTAGGTAACACCAGGCTGAGAGAGAGCAGAGATCCCAGCGCTGCCAGGCCCAGCATCAGGGGCACCTTGTGCACTGGGATCAGGGGTCATGCCACGTCCAGGGGCAGGAACCTCCCTCATCCTCACACACCAGGACCAGACCACCTCTTGTTGTGTTAACGGTTAAAAAATCTGTTTTCTCTTCATTTATTTACTGTTCCTTATTTACTGCATTGTGTTCTGCCCAAAAACCAGCTGTGCAAAATAGAGAGAAAAATGGCAACTCTTTAGTGAGGCTTTTTTTTTTTTTTTTTGAGGGATCAGGAACTTACCTAATACTGTGTTTCGCAGCAGTGAAATAAAGCAGCTCTAATTAACTCACTGAAGCAGGTGGGTGGGAAGGCTCCTGCTAAAATGGGTTCCTGCTGAAAGACTGGGATTATTCTGGCTGGTTAAGCTGCTACAGTCACCTGTGCTGAGGGAGGATGGCTCATTTAGCTCAGTGCTGCCAATTAACTCCTGGCACGGCTGTGGGGCCTGCAGGGAGGGAGGAGTGGAAGGGCCAGGCTGTTCAGGAGCCTTCTCCTCCCCAGGGGCAGACCCTTGGGGTTGGAAGCTCCAAAGAGGAGCAGGAGCCAGGAGCATGGTGAGAAACAGGAACATTTGTGTTTCCTTGACAGATGCTGGAATCTGTGGCTGAGGGCCTGAGGGATCTTTGGAGGCAGAAAACCTCTTGGCAGGTTTTAGTATTGAAGGATTTGACAGGATTTAAATGTGGTTGGAAAGTGAAGCTCCAATGGAATAATCTGCTTTAATGTTTCACTGACCCCCAAACAGCCCCTTCTGTGCTGGCCCTGCTGAGGGACCTCGAGGGCTGTGTCCAGTTCTGGGCCCTCC
>VYXG01011555.1:1540-80170 GCA_013397235.1 Lanius ludovicianus | reverse complement strand
TAAAGGTATATAAATATTATATTATTATAATATGTAGTTATATAGAGAATGTCTAGAAATAGATACATTTTTAATAAAATGTGGTTCTATATATGTAAAGGTGTATAAATGTATGTAGGACCCCTTTTTATGGTGTTGCACTTGGCCCTTTCCCTTTGGAGCATCATTTCCCCTGGAACAGGAATCCTCAGCAGGTGCAGTCCTGCTCTGGGAGGAGGAGGAGGGTGCTGGAGGTTCCATTCTCCTCCCTCCAGGATCCGAGGCATGGCAGCTCCATATTCACTGGGTTAAAAACCACTCACTGTTGGGGAGGATGAAATAGGGAAACCTTATAAATGTGACTGCTTGGCAAAAGATTCTGAAACTCTGAAACCTGTAAGTGAAATAGAAATGAAAGCTGGCTCTGAGATATCAGATACCGAGCTGTGAGTTACTGTACAGCCAAAAACAATGGGCTGGCCAGCTGAAGGAGAATCCCTCTGCACTGAACAGTGGCTTTAGCAGAGAAGNCTCGGTCTCTCTCTCGGTCTCTCTCTCGGTCTCTCTCTCGGTCTCTCTCTCGGTCTCTCTCTCGGTCTCTCTCTCGGTCTCTCTCTCGGTCTCTCTCTCGGTCTCTCTCTCGGTCTCTCTCTCTACCTCTCTCTCTACCTCTCTCTCTACCTCTCTCTCCCCCTCTCTATCTCCTGCTCTCCCTCTCTCACCCTCTCTGGGCCATGCTCTCAGCTGTGGCAGCTCAAGCAGAGCTCCTGCACCCACAGCCCTTGCAAATAAACTGCACATTTCAGGAGCTGCCTTGAACTGTAGGGATCACCCGAGCTGACTGTGTACAATACACAAAATTCATTTACCACTGCTTTTTACCAACTTCCTGGGGAGTATTTTATATCCAATGAAAATTTTCCTTTTTGGAGGAAGCTCAACAGGACTACAAGCCCCAGTTTTCCTTGGATAACCACAGGGCAGATTGAATGGAGCACCTCCTGAAATATTATTTTCCCCCAAACCTTTCAATCCTAGGGGAGAACTGTGCTCCTGCTCCCACTTTCCACCAATCTCCGTGGTATTTATTGGAAGGAACAGCTTCCCAGGAAGTGTTGGGATTTGTTTCTGTTGGAAAAAGTCTTGGCCTGGAACCAGTTTGCTGAGATCTTCTCTGAGAGTAGGAAATTGGAGCAGGAACCCTGCAGAAACTTATAATTTAGGGGGAAACCCCATGATTAGGTCAAGGTGTAAGACATCCAAGTGTTCTGGAGAAGTCCAGCCAAGGCGACCTCCTGGTTGGGTGGGAATTTGTGCTTTGGTTTGAATTTTCTGTTTTAATAGAACCTCTGCAGAAGTCCCTGTTCGTGCTCTGGGTCCTGAACATCAAATGTGGGTACAGCAAATAAAATTTAGAGCTTTGCCTGAGCCCTGTTTGTGTCTGACCCATGCACTGGCTATGGAATAGCACATGGGAAGTCACAGGATCTCCAGATCCCAGCTGGTGTGGATTTTGGGTTGCAAAATCTTGGGGTGTTCCACCTTTTTAAGATATTTGGTGGAATTCCATGGGAGAAGCTGCCCAGGATCACTGTCATCCTGGATCCATAATTCTTAAATACCCTCTGGATTTAGGAGAGGTGTCACTTTGTCACAGCCTTGCTCGGGTTCCAGCAGGCAAAATCCTGGAAACGAAATGTGGGGCTTTGGGACAGCTCAGGGCTCTGGTGCCAGCTCAGTTAAGCAGAGCTGAGCTTCCTTAGGCAGGATTGTCCACACTGTGCCTTCTTTATCCTTCCCAACACAAAAGTAATGACTCTGTGGTGGGGTCTTGTCCCTCTGGGTGGCTTTCAGACATCTGCAGGAGGGAATTAGATCAGAGGAAGAAATCCAAATATTTTATTTGTCAGCTGTTACAGGAATTTGCAATGTCTTCAAACCTTGTTTTATGTGGCTTCCAACCAACCCTTCTTTTGTTGTCCTTTTAAAATGGGATTCGATAATTACAAGATCTCGACTACCTGGAATTGTCCAAGGCCAGGCTGGATGGGGCTTGGAGCAGCCTGGGATAGTGGAAGGTGTCCCTGCCCATGGCAGGGGGTAACACTGGGTGGGATTTAAGGTTCCTCCCAACCCAAACCACTCTGGGATTTGTTTTCTACCACCCTTGTGCCTACAGCAATGTTTAATTATTAGGAGATACTTGTAGCACTTACTCTGAAGTTACACAATGTGTAACTTCCCCCTGTAGCCTCTCCCTGAGGAGACTCACCCTGAAGTCTGTGTGTGTTGTATTCCCAGAGTTTCCTGCTCAGTCCTGCTGGGTATCAGGACTCCTCAGTGATTTTCATTCTTTCTTCTCATTTATTGCAGCACTAATAGTAAAAATACTAAATACATTGGTTTTGATAATTAAATAAATAGCTGAAGTGCAGCAGGAACAAATCAGGGTGCAGCTGTAGCTTTTGTAGTCTCACTAGGCTGATATTTTGATCCAGGATTATTCCTGTATCCAAGTGGAGAGCATTAGGAATCGGCTCGTGGTTTTTCTTGGCCCTCACCCACAGAAAGCTGAAAAAGCTCTTACAAAGGGGAGCCACAGTGTGAGCGAGGTGGTGGAGCTCAGGTGCTCACAGACCTCTCCCAGCTGCCCTGGTAACGTGTCCTGCTTTTGTTTCATTGCCAGCTCTGGCCTGCTGGCCTTGGGAAAGCCCCTGGACAGAGAGAGCACTGACCGCTACATCCTCATCGTCACGGCCTCGGACGGCAGACCTGACGGGGTGAGTGTCCTGGAGGGCTGGACAGCACAGGCCACCTCCACCTGGTCTGATTGTTGTGTGCTTTTCGTGGATCTTGACCAAAAATATCTGAAATTTGGGACAGTTTCCCTTTGGTTGGTGTGGGTGAAGCCTGGGTGTCACTGCCTTTGCTCATGGACAAAGGGATTTCACTGCTTTGTGGTGTTCTTTAACAGCCCAGATTTTGTGTATTCACAGATGTGCTAGTTTGAAAACAAACCAGTGGGAAACTCCAAGTCAGAACTACAATTTAACAGGAAAATTAAGAGAAAGGCAATAGCAGAGAAACTCTGGCTTAACGTGACAGAGTCAGGAGACAGCCTGACACGCTGTAGGGCAGGGGGGTGGCAGCAGCCCCAGTAAATGGTGGCTGCAGTCCTGTTGGAGGGATGGATGTGGTTCTGTTGAAGTTGTGACCCTGCAGTGCAGTCTGGCCCTTCTCTGCAGGCCCAGTGGTGATTATGGAGCTCTTGCCCTCCCAGACCCCAGCAGGTCAGGGCTGAGTGTGCTGTTCCAGCCCCAGATTATATCCAGGTGGGAACGCCTGGTCCCTCCCCTGGGTGGAGCATCTCACAGTGGGATGGTGCCATTTTGTGAGTCAGGCAGTGAGACTCGCTGGCCCATTAGCAGGGGATCCCCCCAGAGGGAGCTCTCAGGGATGAGTCATGGAAGGGATAAAGAACCGTGCCCCAGCTGCTTTAACAGCTTATGGAGATGGTGATGGAATACACACCTTTGCTTACATCTTACATTGTAACCTAAGAAAACAGATACTCATCTTCTGTTTCTTCTCTGTGCTATGAAATACCTGCTCCTCTTCTTTCCCTCTCCCAGATGTGGAAGCTGTAGTAGTGATTTGTACTTCATCCAGCCCTTTTCCACAACAGACTGCCCAGCTCTCCAGAAAAATCTGGAAAAGTGCCACTTCTCTTTCAAAAACATCAATTTTTTTATCAGGAGCTATCTCCAAGTCTTCCCTGTTTGCACTGATTCATGACTGCTGCATGTGTTTGTTTTCCTACCAAATTTAGTATTATGTGAAATAAAGGTATAAAGCGAGAGACAGATGAGTCTCCTTGAGCACAGAAGCAAGAGAGCTTTTTCCCCACAGTGTCCCAAAAATATTTAGAAAGAATATTTTCAGTGGTTACATAAGGAAAATGTTGAAGTATCCAGTGAGTGAAAGATTTAAGATTTTTCTCAGATAGCAGCCCAGAGATAAGTTTAAGATTGGAATTTAGGCAGAGATTTAGAAGAAGGGGATATATCTCTCTCTCTGGGGGAGAAAGGTGAGGTTTTGCAAGCCTGTTTCCCATTGTAGAAATCTTTTTGCACCACTTAGCAGAAAAAGAGAGAAAAAAGAAAAAAAAAAAAACCCAAATGTGACCCCACAACCAACCCCCCCAACTGCTGCTCGCACTTGTGTTTAATATAACAAAATGGTGGGTTTTCTTTTTTTAATTTTCATTTTATAAAATGGTGGACTATTTAAGGATATGTGGGTTTTGATCAAGCAGAGGCAATGGAATTATTTTTCCTGAAAGTTTGCAGCTGGACTGTGCAGGGTACGTGGGAATGCAGTGGCTCTGCTGTGGAATAACAGCATGGAGGGGGAGAAATCTCTGCACATCTGACCTTGCATATAAGGGCAGATCAAAAATAATATCTCTAATAATTAATAAATAACCTGGGCTATTATAAAAGGCTTTGAGATTGAAACAGAGACATCTCTGACATGTGACTATGGAGTGATCAGGCAAATTCTGGGATTTGGACCTGTGCTCATCGTGGTAGAAGAAAATCTCGTTTATTTTTTTAACCCGTGCTCTTTTTAGCTTCTTCACCTTACAAGCTTTGCCTTCCTGCTCAGGATTTACTTAGAATTTCTCCACACACCCCAAAACACTGAGGAAGTTTAGAGCCCTTGTATGATTTAGTGGCAATATGGAGTAATTATAATATTATAGTTATTATAATTATAATAAGTCTACACCTTTTCCATAAAAAATCTGGTTACAGTTCTTTTGGTAATTCATCTTAATACCTGTGGGTTTGTACCTCATGAACTGCTCTCACAGCTGCGAGTTCAGTGGTTTTGATCTCAAACTTCCAGCTGGGAAATCTGAAGATGTAAATTAAAGACTTGCAGGTTGGTTCAGGCTGTGTTATACTCCTGAAATACTCTCTGGGGTGTAAAAAAAAGGGGACTGAAAAGCTCCTTCCTCTTCCTTTCATCTAGAGGGAGATTGATTCGCTTTGCCCTGGGATTAAGTGGCCAGCAGATTAATTCCAACATTCTGAAGGTGGTAGTTGGGGTTTTGAAAGGAAATCCTGTTAATCAGGGCATGCTGCTTAGCAGAAAATAGTTGTATGTGAGCTGAGATACAGTGTTTGAAGCTCAGCTCTGGGAAAACCACTGCAAATAAACTGTGAAGGGCTCCTTTGGAGTTGTCCCTGGACCGGGCTGTTGAACACCTCTTGAAGGTCTTGTTACTTCCTGCGACAACAAAATCCACTTTAAGAAATCCACCCCCTGCTATCTCATTATCTCCTTTCCTCCCTCCATCCCACTGGCAGGGGCTGCCCGGCAGGTTTGGAGTCCCCCTCCCTGCAGGTGTTTCAGGAAGGCCTCGAGGTGGCACTCAGTGCTCTGGTGTGAGGATCAGTCACAGTTTGGGCTTAATAATCTTGGAGATCTTTTCCAACCTCATTGATTCCGTGACTCTTGTGATTCCATACCAGACTTTTTTTCCCCTGGTATTTTGCAGCTGCAGGTGCGTGTGAATTGCTCTCAGGGTGAAATGTGGGCACACTCTGCAGCCTGAGTGTGTTCCCCCAGCCTGGTTTGGGGTTTTTGTCACTGTCCCGTACCTGCCTGTAGCTGCTTTCTGCAGTTGCTGTTTTCTCTCAGTGGTGGGGCACTGCTCTTTCCAAGATTGTCCAGCTACTCAGCTGACCAAAGCTTCTGGTGCCAGCAGCTGGACAGGGTTAAGAGTTGGGCTTGCCAGGATTACAAATAAGGCTGGATAAGCTCCTTGGCTTTCATTTTACAAACAAATGGATGAAACAAGGCAGCTCAACCAAGCCATTAAACCTCCAGGCCTTTTCCATGCCAGCAAACAGTGGGTGGGACTGCTTTGCCAGGCTTCCTTGTGTCTTTGCACAATTCCCTGGCTTTGCAGCTCTTCTGGATGTACTCCCTGCTGCTTGACAGGCTCCTCCTGGAGGAGGGGCAGGACTCACTCAAAGCTCCTGGCTGGTACCGTGCCAATCCCTTCTGAGGGCATGGCTGTTCCATCCAAGCAGTCGGTGCCATTTCCTATAGGAGTTTTGCTTTTTAACTACTTTTTCTCAGAAAGCAACAGTGTCTTTTTAGGGAGAAAAAAAAAAGATTTCTACAATTACAAAACCACTGCTCCCCAAGCTCATTCACCTGCTGCTTGTCATTGAGCTCTGCTTTTTGTGAACAATTCCATTAGTGCCTACAGAAGACCAGTGATGTCACTGGATGCCTTGTTGCAGTTTGCCTAAAATCATTAAATTAATATCCCAGGCAGGTACAATGTCATTTAAATCCCATTTTGCATATTTTAGCTGGTAACACATCCAACCTGATCCCTTTCCATCCAACATGAAACCAGCTATTAGAGTCAAACCTACTTAAAGTCAGCTTTTGGATTTTATTTGCTGTATTTGCTTGGGGTTTTTTTACATTTGAAAGGCATTCAAAGGAAGAAGACTTTACTGGTGTGGGTGGTTTTTGTTGTTATTGTTGTGGGGTTTTTTTTTTTCAATTAGATGTGGTGGCTTAACCCTGCTTGGATGCTACCAAAGCTGCTCTATCCCAGCCCTCCTCAGCTGGACAGGGAAGGAAAATAAAAGGAAAGACTCAGGAGTTAAGGACAGAGAGAGATGCCTCACCAAACATTGTCATGGGCAAAACGACATGGGGAAATTGATTTTATTACCCACAAAATCAGAGCAGGATAATGGGAAGTAAAACAAATCTAAAGAACATCTTCCCACCACCCCTCCCTCTTTCCTGGGCTCTCCTTCTATCCTTCCAGTGGCACAGGGAAACGGGAATGGGAGTTCATGTTGTTTGTGCTGCTCATGTTGTTTCCTCCTCTGGGAGAGGACTTGGAGTCTTTCCCCTGCTCCAGCATGAGTCCTTCCCCCAGGAGACAGTTCTCCATGACCTGCTCCAGTGTGGGCTCCATCCCACAGGAGACAGTTCTCTGTGACCTGCTCCAGAGTGGGCTCCATCCCACAGGAGACAGTTCTCCATGACCTGCTCCAGCATGAGTCCTTCCCACAGGAGACAGTTCTCCATGACCTGCTCCAGCATGGGCTCCATCCCACAGGAGACAGTTCTCCGTGACCTGCTCCACCATGGGCTCCCATCCCACAGGAGACAGTTCTCTGTGACCTGCTCCAGAGTGGGCTCCATCCCACAGGTGACAGTTCTCCATGACCTGCTCCAGCGTGGGCTCCATCCCACAGGAGACAGTTCTCCATGACCTGCTCCAGCATGGCCTCCATCCCACAGGAGACAGTTCTCCATGACCTGCTCCAGTGTCAGTCCATCCCATGGGCTGCAGCTCTTCATGAACTGCTCCAATGTGGATCCACTCCCATGGGGTCAGTCCTTTGGGAACAGGCTGTTCCAGTGTGGGTCCCCACAGGTCACAAGTCCTACCAGCAAACCTGCTCTAGCATGGGCTTCTGTCTCCTTGAATCCACAAGTTCCTGCTCCAGCGTGGGCTTCCCGTCTCTCTCAGCATCCCCCTGCTGCAGTGTGGGCTCCTGCAGGAGCTGCAGGTGGATCTCTGCAGCCTCCATGGGCTGCAGGGGCACAGCTGCCTCCCCATGGCCTTCTCCGTGGACTCTCAGGGTAGTCCCAGCTCTGGCACCTGGAGTAGCTCCTGCCCCTCCTCCTGCCCTGCCCTGGGTGTCTGCAGAGCTGTTCCTCTTCTGTGTTCTCATCCTGCTCTTCTCTGGCCACAATTAAAACTGCTCAATGACTTTTTTTTTCTTCTTAAATCAGTTATCCAAGAGGCATCACCACCATCTCTGCCTTGGCCAGCATCCTGGATTCCCCAGAGTTGGGTCTGTTGGAGCTTCCAGCGGCTCCTCAGAGAATCCACCCCTATAACCCCTCACTACCAGAATGTTGCCACACAAACCCAGTCCAGGAGAACTTTCCTCCTCAGTTACAACATGGAAAATGGCATTTGTGCATTGCTGTGGCTTGGTTTTGTAAACAACGGCCGTAGGATCACTGGGATCTCGAAAGCTGATATTCCTCAGGCACTGACAATTTAAATGTGGTTATTTAGTCCATACCTTTCAAGTGTAAAGATGCCCTAAAAGCCCTCAAATAGTGCAGAAAAAGAAACATGTTTATTGGGCTTTCATACTCACCTAAGTAAATTCAGTGTTTGTAGCTTTACCCAGTGATACTGGTTCAGAAATGGGAACCAGCACTCCAGTTTCATTATCCACAATATTTCCCAGCCAAACTCTGTGTGGACCAAGTTTTTTTTTTTAGCCATTATGACAGGAAAGCAAAGGGGCAAAACCTCTGCTCATGAATTTTTGAACAATAGTGTATAAAATGCTGGAATACCTCAGCTGGGAAAGGTTGCTATGGTTGGATATTGTTGATGCTTTCAGGAAGAAATTTATCCCAGGCTGCTTTGAAAGCTTTCCATCTCAAGGTGATAACTTTCTTATCCTCATAAAACCAGGGATGTTTTTTTCCATGGAGATAAGCAAAGCTCATTGGGCACCTCCAGCCCTGACAGGATCTTCCTTGGCCCATGGAGACACATTAAAATGCATCTTTCTTCCCATTCTGGTATCTCCAGGAGTTTGGAGGACGGCAGAACACCTCCTACATGAGTTTGTGCTTCTGCTTGGGTCCAGCAGCCCCAGCCTCACCCTTTTGGGGAGCAGCGTTTCCTCTGGATGCGTTTCCCATAGTTGTGGAGATCACAGAATCCTTGAAGTTGGAAAAGACCTCTGAGATCATCAAATCCACCCATCGGCCAGCTCCACCACTAAACATGTCCTCAGCTGCCACATCCACACACATCTTGAACACTTCCTGGCATGGGGACTCCACAACTTCCCTGGGAAGCTGTTTCAGTTGCAAAATGCTTTTGGGAAAGAAATTTTCCTTCCTATCCAAGCTGATCATCCCCTGGCACAACTCAAGGCTGTTGCCTCTCATACTGGGGAAGACATCTTGCTATTGCCTTTCCAAACCCACCAGTTCCTGGATTCTTCATCTTTTAGGGACAGGACTTTTTTCCTCCACAGCTGCAACCAGGGCAGGCCAGTGCTCTGTGCCTGCCCTAAAATCCATGGAATGTTGGAGTAGTACAAGGATACAACTTGGTATTGGTTCTCCTTTTGATCCCTGATGTCCTTTAGAAGAATCTATATCCAGCCCTCATCATCATCATGGATGAAGTCTGTTGAGCTCATTTTTGCATTTGGAAAGTCTGTGGTCCCACACACCTGAATTCTTGGTGGGGTTTAAGGTTTCTGGCCTTTTTTCTTGCTCCTTTTTCTGTGTCATTGCCAATGGTTTAACCTTAGAGAGGTTTAACAGCACTGCTGTGGCACTGGGTAGTTGAGGTTTCTCTTTTCTAAGCCCCAAGTCTGATTTAACTCATGCAGGTGGTGTGGTGACAGTCATGGTGACACCATTTGACTTTGAGGGACTGCTAATTCCATCAAAATCAATCCAGAGCCACTTCTGCCCTCACCCAGCACCACGGCTTTCCATGGAGTGGGGTGGCCTGGCTGCCACCCTTCCATCACTGTTCTGTTCCCTGC
Source organism: Lanius ludovicianus (assembly GCA_013397235.1). Classification (NCBI taxonomy): domain Eukaryota; kingdom Metazoa; phylum Chordata; class Aves; order Passeriformes; family Laniidae; genus Lanius; species Lanius ludovicianus. The sequence continues at coordinate 70,547 of VYXG01011555.1, read as the reverse complement.
CTTGGAATGCTCTTGATTACTTAAATTGCTCAGCAGCGGTTCCCAAATTATTGTTGTTCTGAGTTATGACCTGGAGCATTAACAGGCTTGTAGGTTTTCCTGGGAAAACATGACCTGTCATCATTAACAATCCAACATGACAAACAATTAAGGATGCATTAATTGAGCAGGCAGGAAAATGCTTTTATTTCCCAAGCAATGAGCTTTTAGCTGGGCAGAGTAGCATGTGAAGGAAAAAACACATTCCAAGCTCCAGTTGTGTTCACAAATTGGAGGGTGTTTGGATGTGTTTCCAAGGCAAGAGAGAATTGCTGTCTTCACCTTTCAGAGGGAGAAGTTGGAAGTAAATACACATGGCTTTTGTCAGAATAAAGAAAAAGCCTTGTGTGCTCTTGATTTTTGGTTTGTGTGTGCCAGTTGATTTAGAGAGATGAAAGAGGAACTCCATTGTGTTTTCTTAGCGTGTCTTGCGTGACATAAGGGATATTCCAACCTCCAAATCCAAATGTCTCATCCTGAAAATACTGGGCCAGCACTGCAGAAATGGGATTGTCTGCCTGGCAAGGCAGAGCAGCTCCGTGCCTAGTTTATAAATCCATTCAGGAATTAGGAATTATGTGCTCTTAAAGGTTATCAATCGTCCAGGGGGTGTTCCCAACCTCCAGCTGCATCTCCTTTTTAACATGGCAGAAGGAACCCAAGGGTGTGTTATGGTCGTGGTCTCTTTGGGCTACGCAGAAATTACTGGCAGGGTTCAGATTCTTCTTTTTGTCATAGAAGACACAACCATCAGGCCACCAAACGCCATTGGAAATCCAGGAGAAGCTGTTGTCTGTCCAGCTGTTCAGACTTATCCCAAGATCCACTGGATGGGGAAGATCAGAGGGGACCTGGCTCTGGGAGGGTTTCTCTGACAGCCGTGAATCCAAGATTTATCCCCTTAAACTGACTGTGCCCATTCCTTCTGCAATGAACACTTCAGGGAAAAACAGGGATCGTTTTAGCCCTGCAGAGTCGAGGAATGGCTTGGGGCCACTTTTCCTGAGGAGACAGAGGCACCATCAGATGACCCTTAGGAGAGAGAGCCCCGTGCTCCAGGCCCTGAAGATGGGGATCAAACCGGATGCAGAACTCTGCTGTTCCTCCAAGGTCCTGGGAAGAAGCAACAGTTGAGAAGTAGTGGGAACCACAGGGAGCTGAGGGAACCTAAAGAAGCCTCATCTCCTCCTGGGAGGGTGGGCAGGCCCTGGCACAGGGTGCCCAGAGAAGCTGTGGCTGCCCCTGGATCCCTGGCAGTGCCCAAGGCCAGGCTGGACATTGGGGCTGGGAGCAGCCTGGGACAGTGGGAGGTGTCCCTGCCCATGGCAGGGGTGGCACTGGGTGGAATTTGAGGTTCCTTCCAACCCAATCCATTCCAGAATTCTGTGACTTCAGTGCATTGTGTTTAATCCTGGAAGTCAGACTTGGGGATTTTGGCCATCTAAGAAGATTGTTAATAATTCTGAGCCTCTGTCTCCCATGACACTTGAATTAATTCTCTCCTTAGAGCAAACAGGTAGCCGTGGATCAAGGTAATTTAAACAAAGATTTACTTCTTGAGCAGCAGACAGAGAATTCATTAATTACAGTAATTTTTCTGTTACTCCTTGGAATATTACCTGTCTCCACACAAGTTCTGTTATCCAGCAAGAAGGAAGCAAGAAGAAATATTCTTAATGAATGAAAGGGAACAATATTCACAGATCCATGATTTGATCTTCCTCCTCTAAAGAACTTCTCAAATTATTTTATTTCCAAGCTGTAATTAGAGACACTGCCTATTTTTCTTTTCCTGACAGGCTCTGTATTTTGTATAAGAAATCCTTACAAATTCCAGCTGATCTGTGCATTCCAGTTTGCATGAGAGGAATTTGTCAAGCCAGATTTATTCCTCTTGGAGTGAAGGCTTTTCTTCCTGCAGCAGCTCTTTTATTAGGGGAAGCTTTAGGAGCCTCCCAAACATGTAGTGCTTGTGTGGCTTAGCATGGATAATATTCCCTATGAAGGCTTTGATTCCATGTGCTAAAAGGGAAGGGGTGAATTAAGGAATTCTCATAAAGCAATAGACTAACCCCAGTTTTCAATCCAAGATTTGGAGCAGATTGTAATTCCTAAATAAGGGATATAGACGCATAAATTCTCATTAAGAGGAAGTTGAGGGGAGAACTTCTGGCTCTGCACAAGTCCCTGACAGGAGGGGGCTCAGGGGGGTCGGGCTCTGCTGCCAGGGAACAGGGACAGGACAAGGGGAAACGGCCTCAGGCTGGGCCAGGGGAGGCTCAGCTTGGACAGCAGCAGGAATTTCTCCATGGAAAGGGTGCTCAGGCCTTGGCAGGGGCTGCCCAGGGAGCTTTGGAGTGCCCATGCCTGGGGGTGTTGAAAGCCATAAGGATGTGGCACCTGGGGACATGGGGCCAGTGGTGGCCTTGCTGGTGCTGGTGAAGGGTTGGACTTACTGGTCTTAGAGGGCTTTTCCAACCTAACCAATTCCATGTGTTTGTCAAGGACGTTCCTTCAATGTCTGTGATTTTCTCTTCCTTTCCCCATGAAGTTCTCCTATTTCCTGTTATCTGTTGGGGGGGGTGAGCAGTTTTCATTTGGGGAGTTTCCCTTTGGGCTCTATTTTGGTGTTTTGACAGTTTTTGTCTCATCTCCAGGCTTATAGGGATTTTTTTCTCATTAGTGTAATTATTGACAAGCTCCAGAATTACCCTTCTCCTCATTTCAGGGTCTTCTCTCCAAAATTTCTTTGCAGTCCAGCTGGCAATTTCCTCTTTATAGCTTGGACAGGTGGAGAAGATGAAATACTTCTTTCAAACTTCTCATGGAAAGGAAGAAGGTCTGGAAACAGACTCATGGAATTGTTAATTCTGTCACCACTCAAATACCGTTTTCTTGAGATGAATATCAAGAAATCCTGATAGGTAGATCAGCAGCATTGTTTACCATTTCTTTTTTGATCAGATAAGGGCTTTGCTTCCGAGTTTATTATTTGCAAACTAATTATCTCTCAACATGACAGGTTTGTCTTAGAGTGTGTCCGAATTAATAAACTTGCTCGACATCAGAGCTAAGAATGTTCCTCTCCAAGGCACAGAATGCTCTCATCAATTCCCAACTTCAATTTAAATGACAAGACACAAAGAAAATAAGAACAAAGGGGAATTTCCTTCAAATTTATCATCCATAACATTTATGAGGGCCTGGCATCCTTAGGATTTGTGCAGGCGATGTAAATTTTACAATTATTGCTTAGGGAAGAATTATCTATGTAAGAACTATTTGAGGGCCCCTAAGAAAGACATAAATTGCTGCTGTGGATCTTTTGTTTGAGTTATGTTTATTATAAAAGAGAAGTAAGCAGGGTTTCTGCAGTAATGAATAGGAAATGCCTGATATGAAGCTGAGATGGTTTTCCCCCTGGTTGAATTTCCAGGGGTGGCTTTAGGATTCCTTTCCAATCCCTGCTTGATGATTCTGCTGTAGAAAAGCCTCATTTTAAACCAGCCAAAGCAGTTTTTAAACCTTCCTGTGTTGGATTTGCTTGAGGAGTATCCATGGAAAACCAGTTGGGAATTAGGGGTGTCTCATTATTTTGGGGAACCACTTCTCTAAAGAATTTTAGTGGTATTTAAATAGAAATATTTGTGAAGACCTTTTTATTCTGTTTCAGTGCCTCTTTTAGCATCCTCTACAAACGTTGGCAACTTTTCATAATTCTTTAGGAAATCTGTGGATTCACTTTCCAGGGAAGATGGAGAGAGACTCTTTGCAAGGGATGGAGGGAGGGGGAATGGATTCAAAATGTGAGAGAGGGCAGGGACAGATGGGATCTTGGGCAGGAATTGTTCCCTGGGAGGGTGGGCAGGCCCTGGCACAGGGTGCCCAGAGCAGCTGTGGCTGCCCCTGGATCCCTGGCAGTGCCCAAGGCCAGGCTGGACATTGGGGCTGGGAGCAGCCTGGGACAGTGGGAGGTGTCCCTGCCATGGCAGGGGTGGCACTGGGTGGGCTTTGAGGTCACATAAAGATCATGGAATCACAATTTGTGTTGGAAGGGACACCTCCCACTGTCCCAGGCTGCTCCCAGCCCCAATGTCCAGCCTGGCCTTGGGCACTGCCAGGGATCCAGGGGCAGCCACAGCTGCTCTGGGCACCCTGTGCCAGGGCCTGCCCACACTTCTGTATTTTCTGACCCAGTGTCAGGCTGAAAAGAGATTCTGGTTAACCCTGAACACAGGCAGTGATTATTTAGTCCGTGGGATTTTGGTGTCTGGTGACTTTTCCCTGATTGCCAGCAGGGATGATGATGTTGTTCCCAATCCTGCTCCGTGCTGCAGTTCAGGAGAAGCCCCTGTAATTCATTCTGGTTGTCAAATAAAGGCTATTTCAGAACAGCACATCAGCCTGAGGCTGGGATCTTCAACAAATCTTTGGAGCCATCTAATGGGGATATAAAAACTCTTGATTTTGGTTAATAATCTTTGATCACAGCACTTTGTGATGGTAATTAGAGGAGTGCTGCTCTCAAACACACACAGGTGACTCCCACTTCATGTTGGAGGTGGTCATTGCTGAGATAACAGTGAGATAACAAACGTTTCCTCTATTCAGGTGAAATAAGGAGATTTTGGAGTATTCCCATTTCCTTTCTCAGTTTCAGAGTCTGTTACTGATTTGAAGGAAGAAAACCCCGGGGTGTTGCTGCTGACCTAGAGTCTGCTTTGAATGCTTCTTGTGGTTTCACCCACTTTTGATCATTTGCTAAATTGTGATTAATAAAAAGGGAAGATTATTTGAAGTATTGGTCTTATTACAGTGAATTCTGAATCCGTTCACACCTGATAATTTTCCAAACTATGACTAATAGAAAAACAAGAATTACTTGAAATGTTGCTCTTCCTACAGGACCTTTCAGCACCCTTGTGAGTTTAGCAAGAAGATTTTGTAACACTTTCAAAACTGATTTTCCTGTCTGCCATCTCAAGTAGGTGGCTTTTTCCCTTGCAAAATATTATTTCTTTGCAAAAAAATCTTGCCTTTTAAATTCAGAAGTGAATATTTAAACACAGCAAGTGGAGCACTGGCCTGGGTGTGTTGGCTGGCAGGGAGGGTGCTTAAGGTGAGTAAAGAATGTGAAAAATACTGAAAATCCTTCAATGAGAGTTGGGAAACAATTCCAAACGTTTGTTTTCCTTCCTCCCTATCTTTCTCCTTCTAAAGTCCTCTCAAAGAGAAGAAATGCTGCAGATAATCAACCCCAGCCTGTGAAAATTACCTAGAATGAAATCTTTTCCTAATGGGAATTCTGGCTTTAAGCCATTGTTATTTAACACCACGTTGCCTCTGCTTATTTCCCTGAATTTCATGGAATCGAGTTCCCTTTGGAAAAGCTGATTTCCATTCAGTGTGCATCACAGCAGAGCAAACGTTCTGGAGTGGCTCTTGTGTGGACAACAGGGTGGAAAGTGCATTTTCCTTATGGAAATGGAATGTGGGAATGGCAGTTTCGGGAACATGAGCAAATAACTTGGGGCTCAGCAGCAGCAGCTGCCAGCCTGGAAGCACCTTGTGCTGGCTTGGTTCAAAATCCTCTGGATTTTGTGACCTTTTAAGTAGAAAGGAGTTATTTTATGGAGCTTTTGGGATCTCATGCAGATACACCAGCTGTGTCTGGAGCCGGGAAGAGCCTGATTCCAACACCAGGAGATGCAGGTCTCCATTTGGACCTTTTGGTTGGGGTTTTGGTGTGGTTGGGTTCTTCTTTGTTTCTTGATTTTGCTGTTTTGGGGTTTTTGTTAAGGGAAGATGGTTGCAGGTTTTTTAAGAAGCCTGTCAGGTGCTACTTTCCAACAGGTTTGTTGTGCCTAAAGCAAGGGATTTCTTCTGGGGTCACATCTCTGCTGTGTGATTGTTGTGACTGTGCTGTCATAAACATTTCATGGAATCATGGAATTGTTATGGTTGGAAAGGACCTCCAAGGTCATCAAGTCCAAGATGTGACCAGGAACCACCTTGGAACTAAACCATGACTGCCAAGTGCCACTCCTCTCATTTTTAAACACCTCCAGGCATGGGCACTCCAAAGCTCCCTGGGCAGCCCCTGCCAAGGCCTGAGCACCCTTTCCAGGCAGAAATTCCTGCTGCTGTCCAAGCTGAGCCTCCCCTGGCCCAGCCTGAGGCCGTTTCCCCTTGTCCTGTCCCTGTTCCCTGGCAGCAGAGCCCGACCCCCCCTGAGCCCCCTCCTGGCAGGGACTTGTGCAGAGCCACAAGGTCCCCCCTGAGCCTCCTTTGCTCCAGGCTGCGCCCCTTTCCCAGCTCCCTCAGCCCCTCCTGGGGCTCCAGCCCCTTCCCAGCTCCGTTCCCTGCCCTGGACACGCTCCAGCCCCTCCAGGGCTCTCTGGCCAGCAGTGCCAGCCCAAATTTCCCTCGGCAGAGTTTGATGCAAATTATCAGAAGGCACAAAAAAGATTTAAGACACTGAGTTGGATGAATTGATTTATAAATCAATATGTTGAACAGAACAATTTCTGAAATACAACAATAAATACAACAATGTGGGGTTTCAGTCTGTAGGAGCAGAGAAAAGGGCTGTGACTGAAGCCAACAAAGTATTTCCCTCTCTCACCTGAAAATCTCCACAGGGAGCACAGACACATTTTGTTGACATTCTACCTTAAATACAGTCGATTCTGCTGTTCCCACCTCCTGGAATGTTAAAATTGGGCTGCAAAGCAAAACATGAGGGTGGGGTGGGGGAAGGATGACACAGGAGGGTGACACAGGATGATTGTGCCACCTCATCAGCTCAGTTAATCATCACTGTGGCATATTTTGATTGATAAATCACTGAATTTCCTTTTCACATTCTGGCAAATTTCGAGATTTCCCCCCCACTCACCACAAAAACTCCTTAAATCCTTAAAATAGTGTATAAAAAAGAAAAATATCTGGTATTTATCATGCATCTCTAACATATGAGTCAGTCTTGATCTTGTTTTGTCATCTAAAAATTCCAAATAAACTCTTGAAATGCTTCCTTTTCCACAAAAACGTGTTAAAAACATTGATAATCTGCTTCCTTGTGTTTTTGTCCAATAAGTAACAGTAGGATTGTCACCTGGGAAGCTGTAAAATAAAGATAATTTCTTCCAAATGTTCTTTTTCTGCCTAGACCTCGACTGCCACTGTCAATATCGTGGTGACAGATGTCAATGACAACGGACCAGTTTTTGACATGTTTCTGCCCAAAAACCTCTCTGTGCAGGAAGAGGAAGCCAATGCTTTTGTTGGTCAAGTAAGGGTAAGTCATTAAAATTGTTTATTTTAGTACCCAGATTGTCCAGACAATGAGGAAAGTGCACAAAATAACCCTGCTTTAGACAAAACCCATCCAATTATCTCAGGTTTAAATGCAAACTCTCCATTCATGGCTACGAATCCACATTGTGGGGCTTTAAAATACTGGAATTGTTTTCTTCTCTGTGCTAAATAACTGAAAACACCTTTTCATTTAGAAACAGCCCATTAAAAGCTGTTTTTTAAGGAAATGCCACTGTTAAAACTTGCTGATAACAAACAGATTGCAGAGTTAAAACAGTGTTGCCACATTTTTAAATGATTGATTTGAAATTGAATTCAAGCCTGCCGAGCAAGTGATGCCCAAGGGATGCCCAAGGGATGCCCAAGGGATGGAGGAAACTGTCACACCCAGAGGAAATTTTAAGGCCATTTAGGGGAAAATCAGTTAAACCCTTAAGTGAAATAACTGGTGATGTAGCATAAAAGTAGGGGATGGTCTTAACTTGAGGGTTTGAAGCTGGAACTTTTTATAACACTTTTATAACATCTTCTGGATGAGGATTCAGTCTCTTGAAGAAAACATCAGGTTTTTTGGTAATGTCTGCTTTTCCTGTGAAGGTAGCAAGTTTTCAAGTGAAGGAAGCAAATAGGAATCAGAGGGTTTTTTAATCTAGAAGTTGAATATAATGTCTCCTATTGGCTGCACTAAGGTTGGATCCAGCAAGAGCTGGAGGAAAAAGAGGAACTGAGAAGCATTTTTCAGGAATTTAGGTGGAAAATCTGCCTTTTTTTTTTCTTTTTTCCAGTAGCAGCCATACCAAGAGAAAATTGAAGCTCCTTAAGTAGAAGCTTGAGAAAAATAGGACATTTTCAGTACCATGGGAAGCCAAAATACCCATAATAATCATGTTCCTTCCTCTCCTTCTATTATTTAATAAGACATCAGAGCTGGTTTGGAGCCTTGGACAAAGTTGGGATCTCTCAGTGCAATTAAGTCAGGTTTGATAAATCATTAAATTATTGCTCTGCTTTTTGTCATCACCTTCCTGTGTGGCTGTTTTTCATTTTGCATCTTTAAAAGGCACGGGTGGAACATTTCCAATCAGTCCCAAATACCTTTCAAATCCATTTTGTGCTTAGCTGGGGGCCCTCAAGGCTCAATCATCTCCTCAAACACGAGCTTGGGTCTATTTTTAGCTTTGACAGAACTGTAAAATACATCAAGTTATTGCCACAAGAAGCTCTCTGGCTTCTAAATTAGTGCCATTTCTAAGTTGTGTGGAAATGAAAATATTTATTGAAGCCTTGGGATAGTTTATTCCTTCTTGGAGTGACAGAAACTGCTTCTGTCATTTCCTGTGCTGTTTACCCCTGGATGGAGAAAGCTTTTTCTTTATAGCCCAAATACTGGGTGTATTTCTACAGTCTCATGTTCACAACTGCAAATGGATACAGAGATATCCCTTGGAAATGCCATTTCACGGGATAAAAAAGAGAGATGGGGGCATTTGGAGTTTTTTCTGGCTCCAGTGAGGTTATTGAAATAATGGTGATGAGAGTTTGGGTGTAGCTGTGTTGTTTGAGGATGTTCTTTAAAAACTGAAATAGCTTTTGGTGTGTTGTGCTTCACTGCAGATAAACCCCCAGTGGGTATGGGAGAGGTGTTAATGGGAATAAATTTTGTGTGGAAGCTTTAATGTGGTTGAAATGTACATAAAGGCCTGTTTTAGGTGGGAATAGCCAGATAAAGGAAGATAATCCTTATTGTGCCGTGTGTTTTCCCTACCAAGAATTCACCCACTGATTAACAAAGCTGCTTTTCAGGAAGTTTTTTACTCATTTCCAACAGAAACCTAAAATCCACCAGAGCAAGCAGTGGTACAGTGGATTTTGAATAAAATGACAGATTTTGTGGCGTCCCTTTCCATTTTGAATGCCATCTTCCCATTGCAGCTGGGGAAAATAGTTTAGTGAGAGGTTTTTCCTTAAAACCCAAGATCTGACCCTGCTGCTCGTGGGAGCAGAGGAGCTGGAGAGGAAGGACATGCAAAAGGTGCTCAGCCACTGGGACCCCCCAGGATTTTTGACCATGAGGTTTGGTCTCAGGATGGGGTGCCTGGGCTCACCATCAGAATTCCAGAGTGGTTTGGGTTGGGAGGGAGCTTAAATCTCATCCCATCCCACCCTGCCATGGGCAGGGACACCTCCCACTGTCCCAGGCTCCCCCAGCCCTGTCCAAGCTGGCCTTGGACACTGCCAGGGTTGGGCATTCTAAGCAATTTGGGGGATAAAACAATGAATGTGAACACTCCCAGAAATCACTCCTGGCACAGAAAAGAGATTGCCACACTCTGCTTTGTTTTCAGTGGGAAAGCTGGGCTTGCAGAGGGATTCCCAAAAGGGTTTTTGCGATATCTGGGGGGGTGGTCTCCCAAGGAGATGCAGCAGGAGGGCAGTGAGAGCTTTCCTGGGGGACAGGGAGGCTTTGTGCCATGCAGGCAGGCAGTACCCACACTTGGAAGTGCTCTGTCTCTCCAGCAGCTCTGCTGCCAGCTGGAGCTCCTGCAGGCCCTGACACGGGAGTGCTGCCTGAGGGCATTCCAGGAGCCTCCCGAAGATTAAGAGAACAGAAGCCAGCCAGGATAATGCTGCCAGTGGAGCGGATGTGTTTCCAATCCCTTTTATTCCACATTGTGTTGTCTAAATTGGGGCAGTCAGAGGTGGATTGGATTCCCTGCCGCTCCTTGCCTCTGATCCTGGGGATCCCCCAGCAAGCCAGCAGCAGGGCTGCTGCGTGGAAGTCTCCACAAAGGGCCCCAGGAATCCAAAAGCTCCAACTGGAAACTTGACCATGAAATTCAGGCACTTTGTTGCAGTCTAAACCAGCTGGAGATGGCGCTTGGTGATGATCTCTGTTGTACACTGCATTTTCATCGATCCCAGGGCATGGGAGGTAAAAAAGATGGAACGGCATTTAGGAAAGGGATCAATATATTGATCTGCAGGCATGTTCTCATCCTTGGGCAGGGGAAGACAGTGCCAAGCAGTTTGTTGCAGACTCTAAAAAAGCAGCCTGGGGTTAAATGAGAAGCTGTTGAGCTGATGGGACCCAGGAGAGGAAAGACATCGCTTGACTGAAGTTTTTATCCAGATTCTTTCACCCAACCCCATAATTTTATTGTTGGGTATTTTTGTGTTGCTGATCAGCACTGTCTGTAATCTCCAACACGAACGTGTGGCTGTCAAGGGGAGATAAATTAGGGAATAAATTAGATGGAAAACAGGGATGAAGAATTATGTGCTCAAGTATCACTGGCCCTTGGATCTTCCCTAAAATGGAGACAGGATAAATTAATTTCAGTAATGAGAGCAGTTTGCAGGGTGTGTGATACCTCTGTCACCTGCTTGGTTTTAAATTACAGAAGAAATGCTTTAAGAGAGTTGGGTTTTAGGATGGAGTAATTCTACCTACAGGAAGAGATGGGAAAGTTTGGAGGAATCTTTTTGGTTGTACTGAACTGGCCCTCCTGAATGCTGATGAAATGTAATTATTTCCCAACAGAGCTTTCTGTCTGTGGGTATCAGTGAATTCTTCCAGGCTCCTGTTTTTGTTTAATAAATTCATAAGGTGATAAACCCTGGATTTAAAGCCCGGTTTAAATTTCACGGCTGTTGGGTAAGGCTTGTTGTGTTGGACTAAATGACCTCTGGAGATCTCTCACAAGCAGCTCATCCTGTGTTTCTACAAGCAGGAAAACTCCTTAAAATGCTGTTGAAGAATTACTGCCCATGCCCGTGGAATGCTTGGAATGAGATGAGCTTTCAAGTCCCTTGCATCCCAAAGCATCTGTTATTCCATTATTTTATTACATAACAAGGTCTTGTGGAAAAGTCTAGAAAGGAATGTGAGTTTTGCTAAGCTGCCTTGTTGTCTGTGTGCAGGGTGTGATTTCCCAAAACCTGCACTGCAGATTGCACCTGTCTGTGCTAAAAAATACAGGCCCCTGAAATGAAATTCCCAAGTTTCCTGGACCCTAAGACAACTTGAAGGAAAATCAGAGGTGGAAGAAAAAGGAGAAGACCAGGAAAAAAGGGAGATTTATAGGGAGGAGAGGACAATCCAGGAGGGAAAGGAATTAAAATTAGAAGTGGAGGAAATAGGACAAGACCAGGTGAAAAAGGGGGATTTAATGGTAGGAGAGGACAATCCAGGAGGGAAAGGAATTAAAATTAGAAGTGGAGGAAATAGGACAAGACCAGGTGAAAAAGGGGGATTTAATGGTAGGAGAGGACAATCCAGGAGGGAAAGAAAAGTCTTCAGTCTTTGGGGAAGAGCAAAATCCCAGGCTCTGAAGTAAATCTCAGACACCCAGAGCGAGTCCAGGACTCCTGCTCACTGCATGAGCAGTGCCTGACAGTGGAGCTTGAATTATCTCATGGATGTAAAACCAGCGGGAGAAGCTGGGATTTGAGAATCAGAATGCATAAAAAAGCTAATCAGACCCCAAAAGCAGAGAATCAGACCCCAAAAGCAGAGAATCAGACCCCAAAAGCAGAGATTTAGACCCCAAAAGCAGAGAATCAGAATTTGGCAGGTGAACTCTAACCAGAGAAAGTTCATTCTTCATTTCTTCTAAGTGGTTGGATAATCACAAAATCATTGGGAGAGAACCTTGGTGGTATAATTTCCTTTAGTTTAATAAGGAATTTGTCCCCAGGAAGGACAGAAAGGACTTTAATAAGACTTTCAGCACTGTCTCTGTCAAGATCCTCGTGGAGATGCTGGTCACAGAAAGAATTTCACGTGCTGCTAGTTGGATTTTCAAGTTTGTTAAGAGGCAAATTCTTCTCACCACAAGATTGATGTCTTAAATCCAAAGCTGTGGCGTGAGGAGAAAGAGATTTAGGCAATTTATTTCCATTCCAGACCATCAGTGCTAGACAGAATTCCCTCTTTCTGCTGGCCCCAGGGAATTGCTGGAGGATATCTGGCACCAGTGGCTGCAGCCACAGTTGCTCATCTTTTTCCACTGTTCCTGGAACTACGGTCGGCTTGGGCATGGATTGAAGAGGTTAAAAAAGCTCCTTGCCACCCACAGCATGACCCCTTAAGCTAAAGGGATTCCTAAAGCTGTGCTCTTGTCTTCCCTGTTCCCAAAAATTATTCTGTTTGTGCATTCATTTGCATCTTTGCCCTCCAAATAATATTTGTGCTTTAGTGCAGTGGAAATATTGATATTTGTTATCAGCATGTTCGTGGCATTGATTGCTGAGAGCCCAAGGATTTTCCATGAAAGGAAATCTTGTGTTTGTCTCCTGACACTTTACATTTTGGGATGCCTTTAGGCCCTGTTATCTCTTTCTGCCTGATGCTGAACTAAATCTTCTGAATCAGGGATTTAATGTCTCTAATTCATGCCCTTTTAGGATTTTGATGCCTGATTCCCATCCCTGGAAATGCCCAAGGCCAGGTTGGGCACTGGGGTTGGAGCAGCCTGGGACAGTGGGAGGTGTCCCTGCCATGGCAGGGGTGGCACTGGGTGGGCTTTGAGGATCCTCCCAATCCAAAGTCAAGAGAAATTCCAAAAATCACTTTAAATTGGATTGACATTAGAGAAATATTTGGGAACCCAGCTAAATGTGGAGATTCTGAACAGTATATTCCATGTGTGATTTAGGAAGTTTTAGTTTTGGGAAGGTTTTCTGGTGTTTTATTTTTTTCTAGTGTGTGAATGCATTGGTTTCATCTCTTGATCATATTGCCAAAGAACAGACTCGTCAAAATCCTGGATTTTTAATCATCCTTCAAGGACAACCAAGTCTCCAAAGTTAGGATTTGGTTGTGTGCCAGCCTGAAGAAAGCTGGGCTGGTTGAAGCTCTGTAGTGTTAAAATGTGATTAACTCTTGGAGGAGGTTCACCAGCCCATCCAGTGCTGAGTTTGCAGCCATGAACTTTTGGATTTTCCTTTATTTTCATTTATATTTGCTCTTAGGGTTTAACTGCTCTTAATGCACAATTTTGTTTGGAGTCACCTTTAATTGGGTTTGGAATTAACCCTCCAGATGCACTGGAATTAGCAGGGACCATGGAAATAATGAACCAAGGTTCTTTTGGCCTGTCTAATGCCTAAAAATGTGGCAGTGTTTGAACATTTAGAGTGTGTTTCCTTTACCCTGCTTTGAGTGTCGTGAAGGATAAGCTGCCATGACCTGGGAATTCAGTAGGATGCTGAAGCTCCTGGAGGATATCCACAAAACCTGCAGGATTTTTCCAAAGGATGTGTGTGCATTTTGGGTCTCAAAGAAGTAGAATTTGCCTTGAAATTTCAAGATAGCCAAAATCAAAGAATCCTAAATGGGTTGGAGGGACCTCAAAGCCCACCCAGTGCCACCCCTGCCATGGGCAGGGACACCTCCCACTGTCCCAGGCTGCTCCAGCCCCAATGTCCAGCCTGGCCTTGGGCACTGCCAAGGATCCAGGGGCAGCCACAGCTGCTCTGGGCACCCTGTGCCAGGGCCTGCCCACCCTCCCAGGGAACAATTCTTGCCCAATCTCCCATCCAGCCCTGCCCTCTGGCACTGGGAAGCCATTCCCTGGGTCCTGGCCCTTTGTCCCTGGTAAAGAGTCTCTCTCCATCTTTTCTGTAGCTCTTTCAGGTCCTGGAATGTTCCAGTGAGGTCACCCCAGAGCTTCTCCTCTCCAGGGTGACCAATCCCAGCTCTCCCAGCCTTTCCTCCCAGCTCCATCCCTCTGAGCTAATTAAAATGTGAAAGGCTGGATAAAAGCAGGAGAAAAAGCAACAGAGGAGAGGAAAAGCCTCCCTGAACTTTAGGATAAGAAGAAAAGTCCAAACTTTTATGGATGACTGATGTTCCCTCCTTAGAATATTTATGAATATTTGGTTTATGACCAAGAGGTCAGGCACATTTCAGATATTTGTGGCCTCTGACTGCACCTGGGATATGTTAATTTGGTCCTGTGGGCACAAACTGTAAACTTGCAAAACAAGTACAAAATCCAATCTAACACTCCCACCCACACTTGATTTGCTGTTTGACACAAATGATGGGTTTGGGAATACTTCCAACCCAGAATAATAAACTCATTAAGCCCTCAATAATAAACCTATTAAACCCCTAGTAGTAAAAAATCATGTTATCTGCCATGAGAACAATAATTCTCACCAGCAGCATAATTTGGATCCTCCAGCACCATTCCTACCTTGAGCTCTGGGGTTTGCAGGAATACTGGAGGAGTTGTCCAAAAATCAGGATTTTGGTTGGCTTGGGTAGGGATTGTGGGGAACTTCTGCTCCTGAAGAAGGGGAATTTAAACTGGAGGGAGCTGTTTTTGTGGCAGAGTGCTCCCTAAGAAATGCTTCAGCTTGCAGGAAAGGGGGATACCCAGCCACTGTGTTTGTCTCTGATTTGGAGACAAGTAGGAATAACAACCTTGTTTTGCTGTTTTCAAGCTCCAACATTCCAGGCACAAATCCTCAGTTAACCTGCCTGAATCCTGTCACCATCGTGAGCAGGAGCTGGGAATGTAACAGGAGGTTTTTTTTGAAAAGGATGATAATGATATTGTGAATATTGACATTCAAGCCCTTGTCATTACATTTCAGAGTTAATGATCCTTCAGGAGGTGTCTTAGTCATTCCCATCTCCCAGAACTGTTTTTTCCTGCTGTTTGAGATGGAGGGAGATAATTTGTTACTCTGGAACACGGTTGGTTTATATTCCTGAGGGTTTCCCAGTGATGTGGAAGCAGACTTGGTAACACAAATCTGAATTTACCACCTCAGGTAAGGGCTGTCACCTTGTAGGTGATGGAATCGCTAATAAATGTGGGAGGTATTTGCTGGGATATAGAGTACTGAGGCATTTATAGTCCCAGGGTTCCAGGCTTGTTTTATCATGCAGTACTTTAGAAATCAGAAATGGAAATAAGAATCATCCTGGAGATCTGAGGAGTCCCTGGAACAGCAGCAGTGCTTGCTCTGTCTCTTCAGATGGACACACTTTTCCTGATTCTGGATAAACACCAGGAAATGTGTCCTGGGCTCATCCCACAGGATGGGCAGCAGCTGGGGGGAGGGGATACTCCCCTCTACTCTGCTCAGGTGAGACCCCCCTGGAATTCTGTGCTCCCAAATAAGAAGGACATGGATTTCTTGGAGCAAGTCCAGAGGAGGCCACGGAGTTGCTGAGGGGCCTGGAGCAGCTCCCCTTGGAGCCAGGCTGGGAGAGCTGGGAATGTTCAGCCTGGAGGAGGAGAAGGTTGTGTGGAGAGCTCACAGCTCCTTCCAGGGTCTGAAGGGATCCAGGGAAGCTGGAGAGGGACCCTGCAGCAGGAACTGGAGGGACAGGACACAGGGAATGGCTTCCCAGTGCCAGAGGGCAGGGCTGGATGGGATATTGGGAAGGAATTGTTCCCTGGGAGGGTGGGCAGGCCCTGGCACAGGGTGCCCAGAGCAGCTGTGGCTGCCCCTGGATCCCTGGCAGTGCCCAAGGCCAGGCTGGACATTGGGGCTGGGAGCAGCCTGGGACAGTGGGAGGTGTCCCTGCCATGGCAGGGGTGGCACTGGGTGGGCTTTGAGGTCCTTCCAACCCAAACCATTCTGGAATTTTGTGGTTCTGTGAGATGGCAGAGGCAGGAAGGGGCCAGCATTTGAGATGCAAGGACATTATGGCCCTGTCTTGGAATCTCTCCCATTCCTTTCGAAATTTCCCTCTTTTTGCTGGTTCTCTCCTCTTGTGTGGAGTTTCTGGTTTTCTTTTGGGGTTTTTTTGTTCTCATTTTCCATGGTGTCTGTGTCCCCAGTGGCCTTTGAGGGCTCTGCTGCCTCCAGCAATCACAGCTGCTGTTTCTGCAGCCTCATGTCAGGTAGGAGCAACTTCTTCAAGGCTGAGACTTCTGCCTGTAAACAGATCTGCAGCTTCTTTTAAGGTGTGCTGTGATCTGCTGGCCCTTTACCTAAAACTTCATAACTCTCACCATATTTTTTGTGGGGATGAGTTGTGGTGGAAAGCCTTGAGTGGGCATAGGAATGTGCTCTTGCCTCATTTTAGTCCTGCAGCTGTCTCCTTGGCTTTGGGACTTAGTTTGGGACTCAGGTTACATGGGAATGAACTGTTTCCTTGTTTCTCTCCACCTCTGTATGTGCTCACGCAGGGAATTCAGCCCAGTGTTGGAAATTACCAAAGAGGATTAAATTTATTGGGATGTCACTGGCTTGTGTGGTCAGGGTCGGCGTAAGTTCAGCCATGGCTGGTTTTTGAAGAAGAACTCTCTGAAAGCTCCCTATTTTCCATGCCTCCTGCTCCCTCACTTTCCTGGCAAGTCTTGCACCTGTTGGTGACAGATCTGGGGGTGAAATTTGGGTTGAAGTTGTCCATTTTGGTACAAAGTGATGACTGCAAAGAGGGATAGAGATTGCCCATACCAACAGCAAATCCTTCTTCATGGAGCTGCTTCCCACAGGCTCCAAGAGGCTCTGGGAAATGATTTCCATGTGGGAACAGTTGCACACTATTGAGACAGGATTCTTTTAGGAACCAGATTAATCTCTTTTTCTCTTTTATCCATAAAGAGGACATTATCTCTTTTCAAGTTTAGAGCGATAAAACATGAATTCTTCACCGGTGTTACGGCGGTATAATCCCAGTTAAGTGATTGGATTTAATAATGATTCTTTGCTTGCTACTCTGTATGGAAATATTTGTTTCATATCTTTAACAGTGGTCTGGACGAGGGGATCGAGCGCAGCCTCAGTCAGTTCAGGAGAACAGGAGAACACCAGGCTGGGTGGCAGTGTGGGTGTGCTGAGGGCAGGAAGCTCTGCAGAGGGATGGCCACGGGCTGGATCCATGGGCTGAGGTTCAGCAAGGCCAAGTGCCGGGTCCTGCCCTGGGCTCACCCCCAGCCCTGCAGCTCCAGGCTGGGGCAGAGGGGCTGGAAAGCGTTATGAATGATCTTTGAAGGCTGGCTTTTCCCATATGTTGTATTAATTATGAGTTATATTGTAAGATATATTAGGGATTATAATGTTGGGGGTTACGATATTATCCGGTGGAAATACCAAGGGTACAATACCTGTTAAAGGTTTAATGCTGTCGGGGCGGCTTTGATCGTACCAGCTGCGTTCGCTGGGGCTGGGTGGGCTCCGTGTGACAGTGCCCGCCCTGAGGGGAGCGAGCTGTTGCCGGCCGGGCTGCGGCAGCAGCGCCATGCAAGGCCCGAGGGCGCTGAGCACTGCAAACCCCGCTCGCCTCAGGGGCAGAAAAGCGCGGGCTCGCAGCAGATTGACAGGGGGGCGCGGCCCCGTCCCAGCGGCGGTGGCGGTGCCGCAGCGCCGGGGGTGTGAAAGGCCAATCGGCCGCTGCAGGAACGAGCCTCTGGCGGCCAGCTCAGCTCCCGGCGCTGCCCTTTCGCTTCGCGAATGTCTTTTTTGCATTCCCGGTACATTTGAATAACTCTCATCCATTCCGGATCTGGGTCGTTTATAAGAAAAGGGCCCGTGGGGAAAGGCCGTGGGGGTGCTGTGCCAGCGGCTGGGACAGGAACCCGGGGGGAGCGAGGCCAGTGGGTGCTGGGCTGTGCCATGGGGTGGCCACAGGCCCAGGGCAGGGCCCGTCCCCTGTGCTGGCCCTGCCGAGGGACCTCGAGGGCTGTGTCCAGTTGTGGGCCCTCCTGGCCAGAGAGCCCTGGAGGGGCTGGAGCGTGTCCAGGGCAGGGAAGGGAGCTGGGAAGGGGCTGGAGCCCCAGGAGGGGCTGAGGGAGCTGGGAAAGGGGCTCAGCCTGGAGCAAAGGAGGCTCAGGGGGGACCTTGTGGCTCTGCACAAGTCCCTGCCAGGAGGGGGCTCAGGGGGGGTCGGGCTCTGCTGCCAGGGAACAGGGACAGGACAAGGGGAAACGGCCTCAGGCTGGGCCAGGGGAGGCTCAGCTTGGACAGCAGCAGGAATTTCTCCATGGAAAGGGTGCTCAGGCCTTGGCAGGGGCTGCCCAGGGAGCTTTGGAGTGCCCATGCCTGGAGGTGTCCAAGGCAGGGCTGGAGGTGGCACTCAGTGCTCTGGGCTGGGGCCAAGGTGGGCATCGGGCACATGGGCTGGGATGGCTGTTCCCACCTCATTCATTCTGGACTGCAGTCCTGCAAAGGTGTTTCTGCCTAAGGTTGTGCACAAATGAGTTCACAACATCCACAGTCTTGTTTTTAGGAACCTAGTTGCAAATCCTGCTATGTGTTTGAAAGTAATTTTAACTTCCTTCCCAAAACAAGAAGTTTATATATTCCAAAACATCTTCTGAACTAACCTGGTACAAAAACATTGCCTCATGAGAATCTTTTGTCACGGTTTCCAGTTACTGGTGTTTTTCAGATTACTCTTGGAGATTCCTGACGGTCTTTTTGTTGTTTTTTATTTGTTTTGGTTTTTTTTTTCTTGTTTGTTTGTATCAGTTATTTCTACAGAGGAAGTTGAATTGATTGGAAATTAAGCAAATCCAACTGACAGATGTGGATTAGAAGGATGTGATATCCATGGACCAGTCAGAATGAAGTTGTAGCAAACCCTGCTTAGAACATAAGTGTAATGCAGGGAAGAAACACAGTGACTTTTTCCTTATTAGCAATTTTAATTAACTTTTAATTGATTTCTAGGAAGATAAACGGTTTCATTACCAGGCCTTACAATGAACACAGTCCCTGGAATGAAGCATTCCCGGTGACTGTTCTGAAAACAAAACATGCAAATCTCTTATGGTCTTCACAGATGTCATTCGTAAAGGCAAACAAATGAGAATACCTTGCTCACAGACTGCCCTTTGTTTAATTTACATAACCTTCTTCATCACGCCCTAATTTAATTAAGAGGAGGCAAAATACCAGGTCAGCATTTAAACGTGAGAGCTCTGTGAAAATCTATTCATTTTGTCTGTCCCTATAATTATGTGATAACAAGAATTATTTGGCTGACACTGAAATCTGAGGCTGGTTCAATGTGTGAGAACAAAGATCCCAGCTGAAGAAATCTAAATGGTTTTTGGTGGCAATCATCAGCCTGTTCTGAGCAGAGAAGAATAAGGATGAAGTGTGATAACGTTTGGGTTTGATGAACAGGATGAACAAACTAAAAATTTAAGTAGTTCTTCAGAGAGCAGCGATGAAAATATCACTGAGTGTGACAAATGTGTTAAGTGGAAAGCAGCTTTCTAGCTGATGTGTCCCTTCTGTCTGTCTGCATCCATCTGAATTCGTATTCCATAAGGATTTGGGCAGCAATGAAACACTAAATCCGTGTTAAATAAAAATTCCTCTCAGACACTGCCCAGTGCTGAAGATCCTTCAGCATTAGAATTCTCTGCAGGCTTGGCTTCACAAGCATCAAGTTCATCTTCTGTTGAAGCTCAGAGAATCGTAGGATAGAATCCCAGAATCGTTTAGGTTGGAAAAACTTTGAGGGTTGAGTCCAACCTGTGCATGATCCCCACCAGAGCACTGAGTGCCACTTCCAGCCCTTCCTTGGACACCTCCAGGGATGGGGTCTCCAAAGCTCCCTGGGCAGCCCCTGCCAAGGCCTGAGCACCCTTTAAATGGAGAAATTCCTGCTGCTGTCCAAGCTGAGCCTCCCTGGGACAACTTCAGGCTATGTCCACTTGTCCTGTCAAAAGCTGTCCAAGGCTGAGCAGTTAAATGTGCCTTTTCTCCTGGAGAAGTCCCCTTAGGATGCAGATAGCCTCGTTCCTGTCACTGGGAATGGAGCCATCTGTTCCTGTGGGATGTTTTATCTTCAATCAAAGCCCAGAGAGAGGCAAGCTGCCCCAGACAAGCCCTCCTGGGCACCACAGATTTGGCAGAATCCTTCCCTGCCTCACCTGCTTTCTCTCCTGTGGGCGTCTCCTGCGGAGGTTTGCAATTTGTGCATTAATCCACGGTTTTCCTGCCGTCTCTCCAGGCTACAGATGCAGATGCTGGGGTTAATGGGCAAGTCCATTACAGCCTGGCAAACCTGAGGAACCTTTTCCGGATCACCTCCAACGGCAGCATTTACACGGCCGTGAAGCTGAACAGGGAGCTGAGGGATTACTACGAGCTCACGGTGGAGGCGACGGACGGAGCTGTGGACCCCCGGCGCTCCACGCTCACCTTGGCCATCAAGGTGCTGGATATTGATGACAACAGCCCCGTGTTCACCAACGCCTCCTACACTGTCTACGTGCCAGAAAATCTCCCACCAGGCACTGTCTTCCTGCAGCTGGAGGTAAGGAAGTAGTGGGCAGTGAAGGTGGGGAGTGTTTGTTCTGCAGTTTCTTATTTAGCTTGGCAGTGATACTGACATAAAGGATTGTGAACTGGAGCATGGGGGGAGGTGTTTTTGCCCAGAGCAGCTGTGGCTGCCCCTGGATCCCTGGCAGTGCCCAAGGCCAGGCTGGACATTGGGGCTGGGAGCAGCCTGGGACAGTGGGAGGAGTCCCTGCCCATGGCAGGGGGGGGAATCAGATGGGCTTTGAGGTCCCTTCCTACCCAAACCATTCTGGGATTCTGGGACACTGAGCAGACTGAAAAATGCATGACATGTAGCCAGGTACTAAAAATAACCTTTGAAGATAAGGTTAGTTACGAAATAATAGCAATTAATAGAAACAACCAGTGAAATAGCAAAACCTACACTGTCACTGTCTGCACAGGCAGATAGCAATGGGCCAAGGGGAAAGTTTTAAGCTAAAAGAGGAGAGATTTAAATCAGGTGTCAGGCAGAAATTGCTCCCTGTGGGCGTGGCAGGCCCTGGCACAGGGTGCCCAGAGCAGCTGTGGCTGCCCCTGAATCCCTGGCAGTGCCCAAGGCCAGGCTGGACATTGGGGCTGGGAGCAGCCTGGGACAGTGGGAGGTGTCCCTGCCATGGCAGGGGGGAAACAAGCTGGCCTTAAACATCTCTTCCAACCCAAACCATTTTGGAACTCCATGATCCTCTCCCTGGCAGTGACCAATAGGAGGTGCCCAGGGAGGAGAATTAAGACCAGACTCAGCTTCCAGTGCCACTTGCCCAGAATATTGTGCTCATTTCCTGTGGCTTGTTCCTTCATTCCTCGGGTCTCTGTATATTGAATACAATTACAACAACACACCTAAACTCAAGATGATTGCAGAAGTGTGCCCTTTAAATCTCAGAGGGATATTTGGTGAGAATGGATTCTGTTTGGTGTCCCTCTGTTCCCTGCAGGCCAAGGATGTGGACCTGGGTGCTGATGTGAACTACCGGATCCGCACCGAGGAAGCCCGGCAGTATTTTGCCCTGGACCAGCACACGGGAGAGCTGTCCCTCCGGAAATCCTTGGATTATGAATCCTTTTCTGAAGCAGAGGCAACCTTCACCTTCCTCGTGGAAGCCTTCGACAGCAAGGGCACGATGCCTCCTGGGCTGGCCACCGTCACTGTCAGAGTCAAGGTGAGAGGGGGCACTCCTCAGCCAGCAGCATCTTCTCCCAGTCATTCCAGAATATTCCATCACCAGCAGGTATCCTGAGGAAACACCAGGACTCTCTGCTCTCCTGTGGGAGCCTTATTCTGTGAGCAGCTCTTCCAGTTAAACACACACTTTATAACAGCTGTAATTATTTTGCCACATGCAATTACATAGTTAAATCCTGGATTTATGAAATCCAGGAACACCTGACACAAATGAAAACATTTTGTCCTTTAGAATCCCTGAAAGGCTGAAATAAACCCCTCATAGACTTGTTTGCAAAAGTGACACAGTCACATTTCAGCCCACAAATTGTAATTTTAAGACCCACTGGGGGGTGTATTGAGTGCTGGTGTGGCACAGCACATCCAGGATTCCAGATATTGCTGCTGGAAAATCCAATCTGCAAAGGAACAGCCTGGTTTTGTGTCTTGCACCATGAACTGCAGTGAGTTCCAGCCTCGCCTCAGGGCTTCAGGTGCCTTGCCAGGAGCATGGGGGTGCTGGTATCTGCTTGGGAACGATTCACAAATGAAAAGTGTTTGCAGCTGGAACAGCAGCACTTCCCCATCTCCATCTGGCTGTGGCCAGGAGCAGAGGACAGCTCAGAAGCCTCAGTCCTACCCCTGGCATTCCCAAAGGTGCAGCTCTGTCCATCATTCAGTCCTTTTGAGCAGTTGCTTGAGTTCTGTGAGCTGTGGGAGAGAAGAGACTTTAATTACTCAGATTTTAGTGAAGGAGCAAAAACTGTAGCAGGACCAAAAGCTCACAAATGTTCAGTTTAAATGTGTGGCTGTGAAAAGGATTTGACAGTCTGAGGTTTGGCCTATTCTGCATCTGCAGGTGCTGGAATCGCCACATGGTTTTGGGTAATTCTGTTTGTCAGTCTCTAACTGAGCTCAGAATTCTTTTAGGGCAGTAAATGTCTCCCTTTGTTAGCTCTGGTGACAATGCCAGAAGGTTTCTGTGGTGCCTCTCTGTCTGAAGAATGTCTCAGTGTGAGGTGCAGGTCACCTGTTCCCCAATAATCTGTGCTTTTCCCCAGCACATTCCACATCATTCACACAAAAATATTTTCCATCATTCTGTGAGCCTTTTCTGTTGGACTTTTATGGAGCAAGTCACACAAATATGTGGTTTTTTTGGTAAAAGAAATCTTTTCCCAGCACACTGAATTTTTGAAAGAATAGTTTGGGTTGGTTTGTTTAAAGGTTTAAACCCTTTGGTGGGGTTTTTAAAAGGTTTTCAGGTAGGATTGTGTTCAGAGGAAAGCTGCTGTCTGTGTGACTGTGTGGTTGATTGTATTAATTAATGACAGGGTTCAGGGAAAAATACAGCTCAGTTTGGTGGCCTTGGTGTACCAGCAGCATGTGCACTCTCAAGGGAGGTGCTGTGGGAATAGGGAATTTAAGGAGGGGATTAATAGGATCGAAAAATCCGTTCTTGCTGTCCTGGAAACTCTTCCCACACATGAGCAACACCATGGGAGCCTGATGATGCTGTGCAGAGGCTGCAACACCAGGCTGGAGCCAGAAGTAACAATTTTGGAGTAAAAGGGGTTTGGCTGGGGACAGAAGGGGGCCTGTGAGGGAGGACAGGGAGGGGATATTTTAAGTGAGAAAGAAAATAAATGCAATTTAAGGTGAGTGTTTTCATACTCAGTGACAGGCTGAGTTTTGCAGTGGGTCAGGGGACATAATTAAATATTGCTTATGTGCTGAGACGAAGATGATGCTTGGGTTCCAGCCTGGAGTGAGAGGTGGGACAGGGGAATTTGGAGTGGCATTTGGGAGAATGGAGAATGGTTGTGGAAAAACCAGATTTATTATCTCAGTTTGCTGGGCAGATGTCATTAGCAGCTTTTATGTCAGGTGGCAGGTATTTTGTACGTTGATCACAAGAGGTGTCTGGATGGTTTAATTTGAGCTTAAAGATGAACGTCCCAGGTACAAAATTCACATGGGTGGGGGGAGAGGGTGGAGGTTGAAGGCAGAACCTTGTGCTGTCCCTGTTTGGGATGGGAAGCACCCACAGGACAGCTCAGAAAGCTGATCCCAGAGTCAGAGCAGCAGCAGAAGGGTGCAGACACTTGAAACCAAGTGAGAACAAGAAGAGGCCACCCTTTCCTTCCCACTCAGCATCTTCTGGTGCAGGAACTGGATGTGTTTTCTCTGAGTAGTTGCTTGTTTTCACTTTATTCAGAGGTTGGGCTTTGAGTAATTACTTTAATACATGGTTTGATAGCCCAGAGAGGAACTAAACCAACTGGAGATACACCACAGTCCCCAGTGGAATAGCTGTGCAGTCCTCAAGAACACAAAATTGAACTGAGGGAAGCAGAGGCAGCAGTGGGGCCAAGCTCATGTCACCACCACAGATGCAGCCCCTCCAGCCCTCAAAACTTTTATTTGTGTTATTACGAGGTCTCCAGTCCTCTGGGGCTCCCTCTGCTCTGCTCACATTTGTAATCTCTCCCAGCCCAGCTCTTCACCTCAAGCACTGTAATTTTTCCTGAGTAATGGAATTCTGTTAGGCAGCTCTGGATGTCTGATGGTGTCGTCCATCACTGGTGTGATACCCAAGGAGTGAGCACACCCAGAGCCCCCTGCCCCTGCAGCTGCAGCAGGGGGGTGCTCACTGGGCTGTTCTTTGCACTCTCAGCCCTTGGCATGACAAGTTACAAATAGTTTGTGTTAACCTGCCCTGAACTGGCTCGAGGCACAGATTGCAGAGCCGGGCACTCACTGCAGGAGGAATAACTTCATCTGTGCCCTCGTGTTGGTGTGAGACACATTGCTGGCCTCTGCTGCAGCCAGAGGGCTCCTTGCACTGTGAGGACGTCCCAGGGCTCCTCTGGCAGAGAAAGCCAAAGGTGAATCAATGAATTCATAGAATCATTTCATTGACAATGACCTCTGAGATCACTGAGTGAAACCATTAACCCTGCCCCACTAAACAGTGTCCCCCCAAGTGCCACATCCACAGCTCTTCTGAGCACCTCCAGGGATTGTGACCCCACCTCTGCCCTGGGCAGCCCCTTCTGATGCCACCCTTTGGGTGAAGAAATCTGTCCCAATGTCTGACCTGAACCTCCTGAACCTGGCACAGCTTGAGGTTGTTTCCTTCTGACCCATCACTGTTCTCTGGGAGAAGAACACAATCCCCACCTGCCTCCTGCCCCTCTTAGGGAGTCACAGAACAGTAATTGTTGCATCCATTCAAGTATTTCCAAGGAGGAATTGTCTAAGTGGCACTGATTTCTTCCCACCACCTCAAACAGACCAAGATTTTTCTCATTTCCCCGTTCTCAGATTCCTCTGAGTGCTTTCATAACTTTTCCCCTGAAGCTGTAAGAAGCCACAGGGTGTCAGGGAGGGCTGAGTTTGTTTTGCCTCTTGCTGTACCCACACACATCCCCTCACAATCCAGATGATTCCCAGTACTGGGAAAAGCAAAATCCTTGCAGTTCAGATTATTAGGATTTAGCATTTGGAAGCAACTACTGTGGCAATAGGGTCTGTTAACAGGAACAATTGCCCTTGAGTAATGCGTTCTTAAACACAAATAGGAGAATTTCTGTATTGTGGGGCCTGTAAGGCCTCTGCAGATTTTATGCTGTGTCCTCCTCTTATTATTACCAGCATTATTTTTGTATTATTTTGTCTCTTTCTTGTTTGTAGAAGTACTTTTTCTCCTCTTTCTGTTTTGGAGGATTGGTTTGCTTTGGAGTTTTTCAAGGACATTATGTCGTGGAACAAAGCCATTGTCTCAGGTGAAGGATTTCAAGTGGGAGAGCAACAAGAATAAATAAAACCAGAAGATTTTAGTTCTAACAATGCCAAAAAGTGAGGATGAGGGGGCAGTGAGGTGACTGAGAACTGGCTGATCTCAAGGCTTTTGACCAGTGGCACAGGGTGGGATGGGAGGCTGTCACTGGGGATATCCCCAGGGCTCAGTACTGGGACCAGGATTGTTTAAATGTTTCATCAGTGACTGGGGAGGAACAGCCCCAGGCACCGGCACAGGCTGGAGTGTCCCTGCTGGAGCAGCTCTGAGGGGAAGGACTTGGGGGACACCGAGCTGTCCCTGAGGCAGCAGAGTGTCCTGGGGGTGCTGGGGACACCGAGCTGTCCCTGAGGCAGCAGAGTGTCCTGGGGGTGCTGGGGACACCGAGCTGTCCCTGAGGCAGCAGAGTGTCCTGGGGCCAAGGAGGCCAATGGGATGCTGGGGGTATCAGGAAGATGCACACAAGGAACATCTTTTCCATCACAGAACTTACAGGAAGGTTGAAAAAAAAATCAGCTGGATTGCCTCCAAATATTTCTCATTTCTGGTGGCATTAATGGAATAACAGGCCTGGGGATGCGCTGCAGTGCTGGTAAACAGATTTATTTCTTTCCTTCCATCTCAGCTGATCAGTTCAATCATCTGTCAGCCATTTATTGCCTCGTGTATTCCATCATTAATATTATCCCTTAATTTATAGGATGAGCTACTTTTGGGACTGCTGGGCACTAAAGGGGAAAGAGGTGCAGTTGAGCTGTGTGAACAAGGCCCTGTGCTGTGCAGCTGCAGACAGAGCAGAGCTCTGCAGCCACTCACTGACAAAATTCAAGGGGCCATTTCATACTTTGGGCCATATTAGCACGACAGAATCACCATAGGGGGGTTGAACTTGGTGTTATTAAGGTGTGTTAATTATGAGAGGCCAAGAGAATACGTAAGGATGGGAGGGACTTGAGGTTCTTGATACTCCAGTATCTGGTGAAATCAGGTATTTCATGGAATCTCAGACTGGTTTGGGCTGGAAGAAACCTCAAAGCTCATAGAGTTCCATCCCCTGCCATGGGCAGGGACGCCTTCCACTATCCCAGACTGCTCCAAGCTCCGGTGTCCAACCTGGACACTCCCAGGAGGGGTCATCTCCATCTTCTCTGGGCAGCCTGTGCCAGGGTCTCATGGCATGGGAAACATTTAAGGGAAGGGGCAAAGATAATCTTCCCATACAGGAATTAGAGTTGAATAACGCTTTGATTTTCATGCAGAAAAATAAATTCACCTATGAGCAAAATCTTTTCTGAAGTCACAGCCCAAATTTTCAGTTGTTTCCACTCTGTCTCATCACTTCACATCCAGGACATTGTTTCTGAAGAACTTTAAAATGTATTTTTTAGACTATGATCTATAAAATGCATCCTTTGGCATCCCTGGAGCAGAACTGAAATGGGATCCTGGGCTCAGAGCAGGTGTTGGGGTCTGGGGAAGGCTGCTCCAGGTTTTTAAGGGCAATGGATGTCCTTAGGGCTGTGATATCTTGTAGCCTTATGGAGTTTCTGCTCAGGTTTTTAGTCATAAAATATCTTGGATTTTTGTTTTTGGAATCAGGTGTTGAGTGAGAACTTTCTGTGGTTGAAGAATGCACCAGAGGAATCAGAATTTTCAAGTACAGTGGTACCAAACCACCTCTTTGCTTTCCCTAGAAAGGAGTTTCAGTTGCAGGAATGTTAAATGTGCCCCCTTTAAGTCTCCAAACTGCAGGGAATTATTAAACACTTGGAGGCAGCATTCCCAGAGCCACCAGCTCTGGGAACGTGCACACATAGACTGAAGTGGCAGAGGTGCAAAACAAAGCAACAGCAGAAAATTACAGATCCAGAACTGGAGTTGTGGGAGAAGAATGGGAAGTTTGGGGAATTTCCATGCTGTGCTCTGAAGGAAACCTCTTTCCTCTCTGCCTTTGTGGGATGGATAGAAGAAATCACTTTTAAAATACTTTTTTTTTTCCTATTTATTGCACTTGTCATGAAAGGCAGCAGCCTGCAAAAGGGCTGTAAAGGCCTAATATGTGTTTATAGTTCAGACATGGGTTTCATAGCAAGGGAATATTGATTTCCACTCAGACAGAGTTGAGTAGAAACCTTGGTACCAGCATAGTCACAAAAAGAAACTGCTGATTTTTGGGCACAAAGCAGCAGCCCTGAGGATGGAACAAAGCCTGGAGCTGGTTTTGTTGGAGCAGAGAGAGAAATCCCATTGTATGTTCAGGGAACAGCTCAAGAGGTCCTGGGCATGATCCACTCCATTCCAGCCCCAAAAGCTGTGTCCCAACAGTCACAGGATCAGAGACAGGGAATGCTTTGGGTTGGAAGGGACCTCAAAGCCCACCCAGTGCCACCCCTGCCATGGGCAGGGACACCTTCCACTGTCCCAGGCTGCTCCCAGCCCCAATGTCCAGCCTGGCCTTGGGCACTGCCAGGGATCCAGGGGCAGCCACAGCTGCTCTGGGCACCCTGTGCCAGGGCCTGCCCACCCTCCCAGGGAACAATTCCTTCCCAATATCCCATCCATCCCTGCCCTCTGGCACTGGGAAGCCATTCCCTGGGTCCCATGTCCCTCCAGGCCATTGCACACAATCCCTGTCCAAGGTCCTCAATCCCGTAGTTGCTATCAAAGAGAACTTAATGCTGGGCAGAGGCAGGGGTGGAGCTTTACAGTTTGCAGCACAGAGAGACTTTGGACAGCAAATATTTGGAGCAAGTCCTGGGGCTTTGTTCTGTTTTGCTTGTAAACAGGTAAATAACTGAAGATTGCATCTGATGGCTTCTTAAAACACCTCTAACCCTTGCACAGAAGTGGATGCAGCACATGAGTGCAATCCCCAAACACAGGTTCAGGAATGGGGCAGTAAAACTCCCCCAGAGTGGTTGTCAGAAGTCATGAAATCACCTTTTAAATCCGAGGCAGAATCCCACAAGTGGGGCCAAACCACAGCATCTTAAAACCTTCCCCCATTCATAAATCCAGGCTGCCATTAACTCAAATTCAGGCTCCTATTAACCATCAGACACACTCCAAAATATGGAAATGGGAAAACTGGGTGATGGATTCCCCATATTTCTCACTTTCAAATACCTGGGCTGCCTATTTTGACAGTAAGGTAATAACAGCCACGCATTTAGAGGTAACTACAAAGCAGCCCTTTGTCACTGCTTATCTTGCTGCAGATTTGTTCTCTTTTTATACAGATTTATTTGCAAAAGAGACTGAAAGGCAAAGCATAACACCCCCAAAGCTGTTTCCCTGCCACAGATACTCTTATCTACCACTTTTTGTTGGTTTTGTTCCTCTTTGGTCCCATGGGGCAGCACAAAAGCACTGCAGGATCCTGACATCCCTCCTTTGTGCAAAGATCAAGGATCAAGCACAGAGAAAGCAAAATTTGTGAGAGATGATTTCATTTGAGTGGTGTTGAGAATCCTCATTAGCACCTTCAAAAGCAAATTAAGACATAGGAAGAGATTTCTTGATGCCAGCTCATTAACTCAGCTGTCACCCTGGGCACGCTCATGATCCCACTTTCCCAGTACATGCCTTATTCTCTGAGCAGGACACAGCTCATTCCCAGAACTTCCACAGGGTTGTTACTCAGGAAAAAGACTGGTAGGAAACAAACGCTGCCCTGTCTGCAAGGAGTATGAAAATGCTGAACAAAAATGTTGGGAAGTGAGACTGTCATCTGGGAGTGCCAAAGAGGAGCAACAAAGCAGGAGGGGAGGGAAGGCATTAAGGAGGAAATCAATATGTAATTTAAAACTCATTAAGGCAGTCACTCGCTGAAATGCACTGATTGTGACCCAGGTGCTCCCAGCCAGGTGGGGCCAGGCCAAACTGAACTAGAGCAGGAGAAAAATCCCTGCAGTGCAGCATTCCCAGTGTAAAACAGCCTTGGGAATGTCACTACACACAGGGACCTTCGTGGGTTTTTGGTTTGTGGGGACACCAAGGGACATTTCACGCTTGTGCCTCACTAAGAGTGTAAATATTTAACACCTGAGTGTTAAATCCCATCTCCCTCCTCCTTCACTGCTCTGGGAAAAACACTCCTGGAATTTAAATCTCTGCCTGCAGATTCCCACAGAGTCATGGAATTGTTGATATTAGAAAGGACATTGAAACCCATCCCCTCCCACCTCTGCCATGGGCAGGGACACCTCCCACTGGACCAAGTGACATCTCCCAATTAATAACACACAACATTATGTAAGTGACAGACTTGTCTGATTTGAATGTTACCACAAACCTAAAGACTTTCTAGAGAAGAATAAACTTGAGTTGGACAAAACAGAGTTTGTTTTTTATCTCCACCCAAACAGAAGCAACTCTGGATGACCCTGCAAATTATTTGAGATATATTTAGGTGTATATACATATATATACATGGATTTATATATCCTTGCCTACCTCAGGCACAAGAATTTGTGTAAATGCCCTTTTATCCTACAAAGGACATTTTGTTTCCCCTTAATTTGCTGGATATTAGAGGTGACAAACACCATCAAGCCAGAGCAGCTCCTTCCTTTTGGAAAATGATCCGAGCCTCCTGCCACAGGAGCAGGTAGTGTGGAATTCTCTGCTGGGTTCTGTGGTGGGGCTGTGTTTTCTGCAGAATTCCCTACAGCTGAGCAGTCCCACGTCCATTTTTTTGTGAATCTTTGGCACCTTCCCCCCTTATTTTGTGCAGGGGGAATGGAATCAGGAATGGCAATCCCTACAGAGGGAGGGAGAGACTCAACAAAAACACTTGTGAATGCATCTGGAGTTTTGTTGGAACTCCAGGACTAAACTCTGGGTTCTCTTTTTTGCAGGATATGAACGATTACTCTCCTGTGTTCAGCCAGAAGCTCTATAGGGGAATGGTTGCTCCTAATGCAGTCAAAGGCACCCTCATCACCACGGTCTCAGCTGAGGATCAGGATCCCCCGGTAAGGAAAAGCTTCTGTTCATGCTTCACACCCAGGAGAAAGGAAACTGGAACCCTCCCCTGCTCTCTCATACGAGGAGCTTCACAGAGGAGTGACTCCTACATTTGTTTCATGTCAGCCTGGCCTTTGCTGTTCAGGATGGAGGCTGCACTTCCCACAGAATCCCAGAATCAGCAGGCTGGAAGAGACCTCCAAGCTCACCGAGTCCAACCCATGCCCTAACACCCCCTCAAGTAAACCATGGCACCGAGTGCCACAGCCAATCTTTTTTTAGACACATCCAGGGATGGGGACTCCACCACCTCCCCAGGCAGACAATTCCAGAACTTTATCACTCCTTCAGTAAAAAACTTCTTCCTGACATCCAACCTAAATTTCCCCTGGTGCAGCTTAAAGCTGTGTCCTCTTGTTCTGTCAGTCTTTGTCTGGAGAAAGAGCCCGACCCCCACCTGGCTACAACCTCCTGTCAGGGAGTTGTGGAGAGTGACAAGGTCTCCCCTGAGCCTCCTTTTCTCCAGGCTGAACAAGCCCAGCTCCCTCAGTTGTTCCTCACAGGGCTTGTGTTCCAGGCCCTTCCCCAGCCCAGTTGCCCTCCTCTGGACATGTCCAAGCATCTCCACGTCCTTCCTGAACTGAGGGGCCCAGGACTGGACACAGCACTCGAGGTGCGGCCTCACCAGTGCCGAGCACAGGGGACGAGTGACTTCCCTGGTGCTGCTGGCCACACAGCTCCTGATCCAGGCCAGGTGCCACTGGCCTTCCTGGCCACCTGGGCACACTGCTGGCTCATGTTCAGCTGCTGCTGACCAGCACCCCCAGGTCCCTTTCTGCCTGGGCACTGTCCAGCCACTCTGTCCCCAGCCTGTAGCACTGCAGGGGTTGTTGTGGCCAAAGTGCAGGACTTGGCACCTGGACTTGTTAAACTTCATCTTACTGGGCTCTGCCCCTCCATCCAAGTGTTCCAGGTGTCTCTGCAGAGCCCTCCCACCTTCCAGCAGATCGACACAGGCTCCCAGCTTGGTGTCATCTGCAAATTTACTGATGGGAGCCTCAATGCCCTCCTCCGTGTCATCAGTAAAACACTGACCAGAGCTGGCCCCAGCACAGAGCCCTGAGGGACACCACCAGTGACTGGCCACCAGCTGGGTGCAGCACTGTTCCCCAGCACTCTCTGGGCCTGGCCATGCAGCCACTTCTGAACCCAGCAAAGAGTGCTCCTGTCCAAGCCATGGGCTCCCAGCTCTTCCAGGAGTTTGCTGTGAGAGACTTCCAAGGCTGCCTCCTGGAAAATCAGAGATAGAGCTTCTGTCTGTCAGAGAGGCTTTAGGAAAGCCTTTATCCAGTTTCACACAAGAGGAATAGGAAGGAAGGGGAGCCAAGCCTGTCTTTGGGGCAGTTCAAGCAGAAAGAAACCACAGTTTTGGGAGGTTGTCACTGTTTGATGTTGCAGTCACCGTGCACTGCCCAGCTGAGCCCTCCCAGTTTCATGTGGCACTGCAGAGCTCACCAGCTGCACATTCCACGAGCAGTGTTGGAACCCAGGGCACTTGGTTTGGGGATAAAGTTTATTTTTGCTTCTGTTTTTTGTTGCTGCTCCCTGGTGAAGCCCTCGAGGGACAGAAGTGGGTCCACACCTCTGCCTCCTTCCCTGCTCTGAGGTTTGATGTCAGTTTTTGTCATCAGAGCTTGATGAACATCAGTGACCAGATGATCCTCTGAGGACAGGAAAAGCCAGAGCTGTTCTGCCTGCCAGGTTTAATTTTTAATTGCCAGTGTTTGGCATAAGAAGGAGAATAATCCTCAGGGAGAAGAGTTCAGGGGGAATGTGTCGTGCACATTAAAAGCTGATGGAAGTGCTTGGACACAAATCAGGTGTAGCTTAGTTAATGTAGTGTTATTGGGATTTGGGCAGCATTTATTTAACATTAAATAAATGTTGGTGCCTTACAATGAGGTATTTTGGGTTCTCTCTTCCCATTCTGATAAAAGCTCCATTTTATTATCTCTATGTCTAAATTTTGAAGACTGAGATATCACTGAGGGGAAACAAAATACTTCTGATGAATTACCTTTAGAAACCTTACTCCTGTGCAATCAGCATTTCCAATGCAAAGCTATTTCATTTTTCATTTAACAACCCCAAACCCTACTGAACATTTTGTAACATTTTTGTTGCTATCACATAAACACTTGTTGATTTTGATGAAGATTTCAAAATGAAGTTACCCTGAAGCCTCTAATAAATGCAAGGGCCATAAAAGTCAGCCAGCTATGGAGGAAAGCTTTTAAAGGAGGTTTTGAAAGAGGTTTTTTATTTTAAAATAATGACTGGTAGTTTTGCCCCTCATCTTTTTATTTATTTCAAAAGTAAAAACTAGCAGGCATAAATGGCTTTGTTTCTTTTTCTGCCTGAGCCAGTGCTACTGGAAAATTCCTATTTATTTGAAATTGGCTTTGACATTAAATGGTGTCACAAAGTATTTGATATGAATACACTGGAAATTGGCTTTAAAAGCACACAACCTTTTCTCTGCTCCGTGGGGGGACTTGCTCTAAACTTGCCTTAAGGGATGGAACATTCTTAGTTACCATCAATATTTTACTTGTGTGGCTTGGGGGGTTTTAACCTGCTGGAATCTTATTTGCAGGGTACTAATAAATTTATTTTATCAGGTCAGGGAAAGAAATGCATATCTGTTAAAAAAAAAAATTGTAGCTTTAAAATATGCCTGTTTCTAAGAGCCCAACTAATTTGAAGTCTCCAAGCTTAATTTTTGCTGTTGTTATTTTGCAAGTAATGTATGTGATTCCCATTTCCAGAACAAAATCCCAGCCAGGTTTTTCCATCATCTGCAATAAAAGCTTTTCAGACCTAATCAGCTCCTCAGAGACAACCATTGTTTCCAGCAAATCCCAACATTGTCAAG
Organism: Lanius ludovicianus; assembly: GCA_013397235.1. Lineage (NCBI taxonomy): Eukaryota > Metazoa > Chordata > Aves > Passeriformes > Laniidae > Lanius > Lanius ludovicianus. The sequence continues at coordinate 37,055 of VYXG01011555.1, read as the reverse complement.
TGAATATGGATGCTGGGAGGATCCAGATGGAAAAGCCCAGCACCTGTGTGGGATTTCTCTGCAGATAAGGCACATTTGAATTTTTTCCAGGAGCAGAAGAGCAGGTTTGGGGGAAGGAGGAGTAGGAATGGTGTCAGTGGAGATGGGCTCCCCATTTCAACAAACAAATATTTAGGTGAAACATGAGAGGGTGAAAGACACCTGGGACATAGTTTTCTGTGTGTATTTCCTGAATTATTTAGGAATTTATAGCATAGAGGTGTGGAAGTCCATGATGTGCTTTCAGGAACAGTCAGAAGGGCCAAGAACAGGTTTTTAGTCTTAAATTAATCCAACTGGACTTCATTTATTGGGGATGGAGATGAAAGCTTCTCTTGGTTTTATTTACAAAATCTCCTCCCATCAAACCTTCACACACTGAGTTATGTACAACTCAGTGTATCTTCCACGTAGGAATGTGTCCCTAAGAACAAATCTGAGGGTGAAAATGTGTGGTTTTCTTCATTTAACTGCACCTAAAACCTTGGGCCATCATTAGAATGCAACTGGTGGTAAGAGGATGGGTTTTGCTGCAAAAACCCCACAGATTTCTGATTGCTGTTAAGAGCTGCTCAGTTAAAACAGAAATAATTTGTGCCAGAGTCAAGCAGTTCCTGGGAGATACTTTGTTATGTTTTGGTTCTTTTTTTTTATTTATTCTGACCTATGGATTTCAAAGTGGTCCAAAGCTCTTGGCCTGAAGGCATCAGAGACCTGTGGTAGTTACTCTTCAGGTCCTGGGTGAAATGTCAATTAAAACATAAAACCCAGGGCTTTTCTCTAAAGGCCACAGCAGGATTTGCAGGGCTGTTTTGAGTAAATGTCACTTTAAATTCTTACCTGTTGCTCCTTTCTTGTCTGGTTTTAATTCTCTTTTTATTTGCAGTGACTGGGAGTGTAAATTGTGTTTTAGTAGCTGCTTTTGCATGTGTTATAAACTTGAAACACCCTTCTGGTCACTGAAATCTGAGAAGTTTTGCCTGAAAATTTTGTTTTCATGAAATCTGGTAAATCAACATTTTGTCCTTTGCTGGTTTGGAACAATCCACAGTCGATTTTTCTACTTTTTTAAAGTAGTAACATTTTCTATAAATACATAAATAATTATTCAAATTACTTGATGCATCCTAAAGTTGCTCGCCCTGCCTTTCCCAGAGGATCTCCTACCTATTTACAGGTGTAAGCAGGACATAGTAAGGAAAAAGGAACAAAGCCAGGCCAGAGGGCACAATGGGGATAAAGCAGAGGCATGGCTGCCAAGGAAAAACTTGGGAACAGGTGCAGTTCTTCCTAAATAACTGGTAAACCCTAGAAGAATGAAAATCCTTGATTTTAAGCACATTGCAACTGGAATTGTTGAGGCAGCTGAGCACTTTGTCCATGTGAACAATCCCTTAAATTGGAAGTTCTCCCTCACACATCAGCTTCCATTCCAGAGGTGGTGTCCAGCTGGAGCTTGAGCACTTCCCTGTTTATTGGGGTTATTTAGTCCCTTGGAGTGGGTAGGTTTAGGCTGATGGATGTTGTGACCAGGAGCACTGGTGAGTCCCATGCAGGGAAGCTCTGCCTCCAGAGCAGCCCTGGAATTACAGGTGAGCAGGGGCACCCAAAGAGCCTGGGCTGGATTTGTGTTCCCAGAGCAACTCCCAGCTGGCTTTGCCTGGCTGCCCACAGTGGGAGCAGAAATAGGATAAAACTGGAAGAGAGAACTGTGGGAGGTGTCCTTGCCCTTGGGAGGGGTTGGAATGAGATGATCTTTAAGGTCACTGTCCCAGGCTGCTCCCAGCCCCAATGTCCAGCCTGGCCTTGGGCACTGCCAGGGATCCAGGGGCAGCCACAGCTGCTCTGGGCACCCTCCCAGGGAACAATTCCTGCCCAATCTCCCATCCAGCCCTGCCCTCTGGCACTGGGAAGCCATTCCCTGTGTCCTGGCCCTCCAGCCCTTGTTCCCAGTCCCTCTCCAGCTCTCCTGGAGCCCCTTTAGGCCCTGGAAGGAGCTCCAAGGTCTCCCTGGAGCCTTCCCTTCTCCATGCTGGACAATCCCAGTTGTCTCATCCTGCCTTCCTAGCAGAGGTGCTCCAGCCTTTCTCTCCTGGAGAGGGGAAGTAACAATTCCTGGCTTCCTCCGAAGCTGCTTGCAGAAATGCACATGAAAACCCCCAACAATTGTGGTGTTTCCCTTTTCCCCATTCCTGGCTCTGTTCCATTACAGTTTTCCTGCTGGGAGTTATCTGGACAGTGCACATGTGCCCAAGGCCTCTTTTCCAGGGCAGCCTCACCAATACTGGGGACACATTCATAGCTGTCACCCGTGTCACAAATAGATGGCACTTCCTCAGAGCAGGTGGAATCTTATGGGGTCACACAGCCATGGAAGAAATAATTGGAGCTGGATGAGCTTTTTTTGAAGTTTCATGTTAGTCCTGAATCTCAGGGAAACTTTGGTTGGAGAAAATGAATGTGGTTCCTGCCAAGCACAATCCTTGCTCTGTGGTTTATTTGGGATTATTATCAGCTAGATTCAAGCTTTGCTGCAGACATAATAATGCATCTAAATTAATTTAGAGCAGAGGCGAAAGATGATTAATATTTCAGATAATTGAAACTCGCTCCTAAATAGATTTCCCTGGGAAATCTCTCCAGAGCTTTTTTTAATCACATCAGTGCCAACATACCATAAATAAAAAATAAATCCAGGTTTTGTTATTTTTCTGAAGTGACAGGAGCAAAGTGTACTTGATAATCACATCAGGAACAACAATAACCTGATGAGATTTTTGTTTATTTAGTCCCAAATTACCTGGTGTGAGCAGCTCTAATGATGATGAGGGCTCTTAGTCTTCCATGCAAGTTTAAGGCCATTACTCCGAGCCCAAATAGGCTGGATTTCAGCAGGTAATTTGCTCTTAATTATAACCTTGAAGAAAAATGACTGAAGCAGGGAGTGCCAGGGGTAAAGTTGATAATGAACTCTGCTATGCTTCTATCCCAGAAATTTCTCACTTTTTCCAGGATTTGCCCTCTTTAGCGTGTGGGAAGCGCTTTTAACTCTGCACACAATCATTTATTAATTTGTAACCACCAGAACACGCCTGGCAGGCCCAGTTGGGATGACTAAAGCTGCTGCTGGCCTCATAAACCTTGCCCGGGCTGGAATTCCTCAGAGAGCTCTGAGAGGCAACGCCCAAATGACTTCTGATGGATCAGCACAACACTGATAGGATTTAGTGAGCTCAAAGCACTTTTGTAGCCACTTCCACTGCTGTTTACAAAAGGAAATGTTCTGTTTCCGTGTAATCTGTGGCTGGCATGGGACATGGAATGTATTCCCAATCCCAGCAAAGCACACCATTGCATACAGGTGAAAATCAGCAATTCACCATTAATGATGTTCTGGCTGTTTAAACACAAAGTAAAGGTCAAAGCCTAATCGGAGCTCGAGGCTCAGAGGCTTTCAGAAAATGAAATCATGCTGCTACCAGGACAGAAATGTTTCTCTGAATCTACTCCCAAATATATTTGGCAAATAATTTAGTTAGAATTCTGTAAAATGTCCCAACTCTCTGCATATCCAGACTTTAGCGTGCTGGAAAATCATTATTCAGACATTGGTATGCAAAGAGGATCAGAGGGAATCTGTCCTAGACCCCCCAGCCTGGATGAAGAGGCAGATGAGACATCTTACAAGTGGTGGGGAGAAATCTTCCCATTGCAAACCCTGGTCCTCATGAGGGACTTCAACCTACCAGGTGTCTGCTGGAAATGAAACCCCGCAGAGGGAAAACCCTCCAGGAGATGCAGGGAGAAAACCCTCCAGGAGATCCAGAGAGAAAACCCTCCAGGAGATCCAGAGAGAAAACCCTCCAGGAGATCCAGGGAGAAAACCCTCCAGGAGATCCAGCTCCCTGGAGTGTGTGGAAGGAAAAGGGCCAAGGCCCAGCTAGAACTTCTCTGGCTACAGCCATAAAAGACATGAAAAAGTGTTCCCATAAATTTATCAGCAACAAGAGGAGGGCTAAGGAGAATCTCCATCATTTATTGGATGCCAGCAGGCCCAGAGCAGGGCCCGTCCCTTGGGCTGGCACTGCTGGGAGGTCTCACATCCTTGGGCAGAGAGCCCTGGAGGGGCTGGAGCGTGTCCAGGGCAGGGAACGGAGCTGGGAAGGGGCTGGAGCCCCAGGAGGGGCTGAGGGAGCTGGGAAAGGGGCTCAGCCTGGAGCAAAGGAGGCTCAGGGGGGACCTTGTGGCTCTGCACAAGTCCCTGCCAGGAGGGGGCTCAGGGGGGGTCGGGCTCTGCTGCCAGGGAACAGGGACAGGACAAGGGGAAACGGCCTCAGGCTGGGCCAGGGGAGGCTCAGCTTGGACAGCAGCAGCAATTTCTCCATGGAAAGGGTGCTCAGGCCTTGGCAGGGGCTGCCCAGGGAGCTTTGGAGTCCCCATGCCTGGAGGTGTCCAAGGAAGATGTGGCTGGTGGCACCTGGGGACATGGGGCAGTGCTGGCCTCAGCAGTGCTGCGTTGATGGTTGGACTCAATGACCCCTGAGGTCTTTTTCAATCTTAATGTTCCTGTAACTGTTGAGGTGCCTGGAGGGTGACTGCTGAAATGGGATTGTTGGAAAAGAATGGATACATTAAGAAATTACATCCTTCCAACAAATGCTGGTTTTGAGGCAGGTGTGGTAAAACAGGTAAATGGGTAAGCAGCCTTCAGTTCGAAAATGCTGAGCTACTGATGGGAAAAATTCATCTCCTCCACCCTCTGGCACTGCTGCTTCTGATCCCCCTTTTGCTGTGGGGTTTCAGACACTTTGTTACACACCCAGGGGCTGCCTGGCCTCAGTCCTTGTCACCAAATCAGGGTCTGAACAGTGGGGTGAGTTCCCTATGGGACTGCTTAACGTCCATTTGCAAAACAGCATTTTCTTTTACCACCGATGAGTTTCTTAAACTTTAAAGAAGTTTTACACTTGTGAAAATATTTTTGAAAGGTATTTTAACCAGCCCCAAGCCATGCCCATCTTGTGTTTAAAAATTCCAGTATTTATAAACCATTTCTGGGTTTAAGTAGGTGGGAGTTCAGCTCTTTACTTTCCAAACACCCTGTGATTTTTTTTCCAGGACCTCTCAGGTGTCCTGGGAGGTATTTGTGGGGGATTGAAGGGCACTGCTCAGTTACGAGGAAGACAAATAGCAAGTTTTGCATGTGTTGGCCTTACCAATGTCACATTTTAACCCTTCAGGAGGAGTGTAAAAACACAGAAACACCCTCTTTGCCTCATTTTTGCATTCCAGGGCACCCCAGCGAGTCTGGTGCGCTACAAGGTGGACGTTGTGCAGTTTCCCTACAGCGCCAGCATCTTCGACGTGGAGGAGAACTCCGGGCGCGTCGTCACCCGCGTGAACCTCAACGAGGAGCCCAGCACGGTGTTCAAGGTACAAATCTGGCTGCAGGGCCAGCAGATGTTCCCTGCATGAGCTGGGATTCTTTTCCATGGTTCTCCTTTCTTTTTATATTGCACAGAAAGATCCCAGCATCATTAAGGTTGGGAAAGACCTCCAGGATGAAATCCAACCTTTTGCTGGATTTCCATGTAAAATTTCAAATTTTTTTGTTGGTTTCCTTCCTTCTTTTTTTCTTGGTGTGTGTTTTGTGCCATTCTGATTGCAGGAATGTCTTGAATGGATGTGGTTGCACCTTTTGGAAGGGTGGGGGAAAACAAGGAGGCATCTTGGGGAACCCTCATTTTTCCCAAGTTCACTTCCAGCAGCACTTTTGGGGAGAATTTGGGGAGAGCTTTGTAAGAAGAGCATGATATCTTGTAAATAGAGTTACTGCACAGCTCAGTAGTTCAGGAGTTCACTGTTCACAATGTTTTAATGTAAAAACACTGATTTTAAGGAAACCTAAATTCCCATTTTGTTGTCACTGGTCCTAAAGAGTCTGGAGTGAATTATTGTGGATTAAAGTATGATTTTAACCTAAATCAGTAGAACATCTGCCCTTTAAGATCCATGAAGGGAGAGGGGAGTTAAAATGAAAATAGAAGTGGGGCAGTAAGGAAAAATAAATCTGTAATATCTTGGGTTTGATGTAATTTCCCTTCTTGGAAACTTCCTTACAGTCATTAAGGTGTGGCTTTTTCTTCTTTCAATTACTTTTTTGTGAAATGAGGGTTAAAGAGAAGTTTATTTATGCACTTTCCATTCTGAGGAATAAAGCTGTCCACTCTTTCCCACTCCTGAGTGTCCCACCAAGGGCTGTTTTAGCTGGAGCAGTCCCTGCTTTAGCACAGTGCTAATTTAAGTCCCTTCCAGTTTCCAATTAATATAATAAAACCTGAGGGGGAAGAGGATTTTCTCATGGTTAACATCACCAGAGTGGAACCTTTCTGTTGCTCCACTTACTGTTTTTACTTCTTAGTACTTCTTTTGTGGAGTTGTTTTCCAAAACTGGGATCTGTTCCACACTACTTCATATTAGGGCAGTAAATGGGGCATTCAGGAGGGAATAACTTTCCAGAAAATACAGATTCTTAGGAAAAAAGCACAGAAAAGACTCCAGAAATCAGTGATGGGAACACTTGGGGTTGGTATTTTCTTCTAGATCATTGGGTTTGTGTCTGCTGCTGAATCCTCTGGGAGTTTTTCCAGTCACCATTTAATAGCCGGGTAATTTCTGCAATTAGATCTTGCACTGGTGACTTCCCTGATATATTGGCTGGAAAAAAAGGTTATTGTGGAATAACTTGGACTGGCAGAAATGAGTTGAAGACACTGTGCTAGAATAAGCTGCAGACCTGCCTCACATAGTGCCCTCCAGAAATAAGGAAAAATGTAGGGGGAAAACTGGAAATTTGCCTGTTGCTCCTTCTTCAGTGGGCTGGAGTCACGTCCTTTTGCAGGCAGATTGCATGTGAAAGCTAAAAACAAATGAAGCTGCTTGTGCCAGCACAAAATCAGGGATTAAATCAACAAATAGACATGAGAAAAGATTTTTAAAAATCAAAATATTTATAACAGGCCTCATTTAGGAGCAGGTAGTTTGGTCTTGTCCATGTTTGAGCTGAGACCATCTCTTTTCTGTGGAGGACTTTTTGGAGGGGAGTGGGGGTAGTGTGAACTTTTTCGTTTTCACGTGAGCCCCTGGTTCTAGATATTAATGTGAGCAGCAGATAATTCTCACCCAGGGCTTTTCCTGTGTGTTTCATTGGGATTTCTATAATTCTGGAATCATTAAGGTTGGAAAAGCCCTCCAAGATCGAGTCCTACCAGTGACTGATCCCCACCAGAGCACTGAGTGCCACATCCAGCTGTTCCTTGGACACCTCCAGGGATGGGGACTCCAAAGCTCCATTCTGATGTTTAAGAACCCTTTCCAGAGGTTCCAGAAATTCCTCCAGTTTATCATGTTGCTGTACATTTTCCAGCAGAGGATTCAACCTGGGGATGGCTGCCACCTTTTCCCTCTGAGTTTTGCTCTCATGCAGAGTGTGACTTGCAGCGAAAGAAAACCACATCTGATTGTTCTGACCCTGCAAATACCAGAATTGCTGGAAGTCAGGATGAAAAATGTTCTTTTGTGTAGTCAGAGGCTGATTTTCTGTGTTGTTTGCAGCTGGTGGTCATTGCCTATGATGATGGGGACCCAGTGAAGTTCAACACCACCACGGTGGAAATTGCAGTGCTGCAGCCCTCAGTCATCCCACGCTTCACACAGGATGAATACAGGTAAAGAGTTCATTCTTTCACCCTAAAACTGGTAGTTTTTAAGTCAAAATCAAGTCCAGTTTGAATGCTAGTCTGAAATAGAGCTACAGAAATACTCTGTTGTGGTGGACTTTTACTGTCTGAGCAGGTGGTCTCCAGTTGGAAAGATTTGGGTTGACAATGATGGTGAGGAAAGATTTGCTTGAAATTTTCCCCTCAGAAGTTGTTGAAAATATGAGTCATTGGGATAAACAAATGTCATGCCTTGGAATTAGGACTGGGATCACCAGAGCTCTTGGTTAAGTTTCCTGGAGTACATTTTGACCCTCTGCACCATTTGTGTGAAGCATTTTTTGACCCTCTGCACCATTTGGGTGAGGCATGAGAGAATCAGACTCGACCTTTTCGATGTTAGAAGTGCAGGTGATAGTTATTATCACCACAGAGACATCATACCATAAATTTACCCTCTGGCAATTCAATATCATCAACCTCAGTGTCTTAAAATTGATCAAAAGCAAACCCAGAAGTGGGCCATGGGCTGCATAGTTTGGTGAATTTTGTAACACAGAACGTGTTCAGGAATTTGACATCTGTACAATAATAGGAAGTGATAAGATCAGGACAAGCAGCTCCAAGATATCAAGAAGCTGCACTGTGTTCTCTCTATGCCCCTGGGGGGATATAATCAGCAGCAGAATAAAGTGGGGCTTGTGCACATATTTCCAAATTCAAGGAGTGCAGGGAATCAGAAAACTGAAATTGAGCATAAATTGTCGTCAGGAGGCCCTAAAGGATGAGCTTGCTCAGCTATTTAAAAGAGTTTAGACAAAAATTCATGAGCTGCACTCTATTTGTCCTCGTGATTAGAGCAGTAGCATGTTTTTCACTTAAAGAAGTGAAAAATAGCAAAATACTGCCACTCTTCTCCTAATTTTGTATTTAACTTGAAACAAATGTGAAATCGGAAGGCCCAGTGCAAAATTATAAACTTTGCATTTAATAATAATCCCTTGCTGAAGGATTTTTCCTGAGAGAGAAAGTGTTCCTGCTGCTCCCTGCAGTTTCTTAGCTATCTCCAGAGGTGTGCAGTGTTTGCTGCATTGCTTTGGGTCATGTAGCAAATAAAAATATGTCCATTTGTGACTGGAATTTCAGATCTGGGCAGGCAGCTGTCTGCTGGAGCAAACTTGCTGTGCAGTGGCTCCAGAGGAGGCCACGGAGTTGCTGAGGGGCCTGGAGCAGCTCCCCTCTGGAGCCAGGCTGGGAGAGCTGGGGCTGGAGAGGAGAGGTTGTGTGGAGAGCTCACAGCTCCTTCCAGGGTCTGAAGGGATCCAGGGGAGCTGGAGAGGGACCCTGCAGCAGGAACTGGAGGGACAGGACCCAGGGAATGGCTTCCCAGTGCCAGAGGGCAGGGCTGGATGGGATCTTGGGCAGGAATTGTTCCCTGGGAGGGTGGGCAGGCCCTGGCACAGGGTGCCCAGAGCAGCTGTGGCTGCCCCTGGATCCCTGGCAGTGCCCAAGGCCAGGCTGGACATTGGGGCTGGGAGCAGCCTGGCACAGTGGGAGGTGTCCCTGCCCATGGCAGGGGTGGCACTGGGTGGGCTTTGAGATCCTTCCAACCCAAACCAGACTGAGATTCTGGGATTCCTGAGCCTGCCTTGAGCTCCAGTTTTATCCCAGGAGCTGGGAATGTTTTTTCACTACATTGAAGAACTCTTGCAGTAAAAAGTGACTTGCAGCCCATAATACCTTTCGATGACACCTGAATAACCCAGGTTATCTTTGTGTCCCTATGAACTCTTCAGGATTATCTGGACAGCCTGGTTTCCCTTTCCAAAGCACAGCTCCCTTCCTGGGAAATTCTCTGCACACAGTTTTAAGAAGCTCTTAAAACCTTTTGAGGACAGCACAGGCACTTATTTATTTTCTTCAATGTCAAAAATGAAATGAAAACAACCCCAGAACTTTCTGATTCAGCTCTGAGACTCTCAAATATTCAGGAGCAGGACTAGTGTTGATTCCTGAGTTTTTCAGGGATTGTGACACTCTGCAAGCTGTGCTTTGTGTTTGGTTTGTTGGCAGTGATGCAAGCTGGAACTGGCAGGTGTCACAGGACCTCATTTCCCAGTGACACAGGATATCTTCAGGGTAAAAGGCAGCACAGAGCAGTGGTGCCCCTTGTAAAACAAAAAACTGCTGGATGTGGACGCTGGAATTTTAGAAGGCTTGAGAATTAGTGGCTTTAGAGTGGATTAGTATTGATCTTTGCTTGTCTAATTATCATAATCTGGTTGATTCCAGTGCTGTTCTCGAGCTGGTTTACAAACTTCCTTCCTGTGTATTTAGGGAAAGGTCACAGCTGAGCAGTTTTACAGAATAAAGCTGCAGCCTGTGCTACAAAATCAAAAATAAATACAAAATACAGAGAAAGAGAGAGAGCAGATGGCATGAGCAGAAAGGGAGATGAAAGTGCCACTGTGCCTTGAGCTGAGCTGCAGAGCCTGGCAGCTCTGCCAGAGGAACACCAGCACTGCTTGGAGCCCTCGTCATACCAAGGGAGGCTTTGATTGATCTTTATCCGTGTCTTAAAGTGACTTCCAGAGCAGACAGCAGTCAGGTGGATGAATGCAGAGATTGACATTTATTCACTGGCTCTCCCTCTGCATTGTTGCATCATTTGAGCCAAATTAATTGGTCTCTTTACTCCCCACCTTCTTTGTTTGGATTGTTAATTATTCTGGAGGCTTCTAAACGCTGCTGTGCTCTCCATATCAAACAGCAAGGGGCAGCTGAGGGCTCTGAGAGCCAGAAAATACAGCGGGGAGCAGTTATTTACCATAAGTGAGGGATACATGGTTATCCTTCCTAACAACTGCCAGAGATCTTCCCCTGAAGTCCATGAGAGGGGATCTGCTGCATCCTTGGCTCTTCTGGAGGGGACTGGCAAGAGGAGGCCAGGTGGGATTTGGGATGTTCCTCATCCCAGCATTCACTCCCTCTCAGAAGCAGAGCAGCAGCTGGGGCTCCTTCTCACTCTCTGCAGCTGCCTGGGAAAAGGTTGGAGCCAGGGAGGGTCGGGCTCTGCTGCCAGGGAACAGGGACAGGACAAGGGGAAACGGCCTCAGGCTGGGCCAGGGGAGGCTCAGCTTGGACAGCAGCAGGAATTTCTGCCTGGAAAGGGTGCTCAGGCCTTGGCAGGGGCTGCCCAGGGAGCTTTGGAGTCCCCATGCCTGGAAGAGCTCAAAAAAGGTGTGGATGTGGCACTTGGGGACCAGGTTAGTGGGGAACAGGGTGGTGCTGGGTTCCCAGTTGGACTTGATGGTCTTTGAGGGCTTTTCCATCTTTAATGACTCAGACCAGCCCTGCATGGTCCCAGTGCTCCAGCTGGGTCTTCCCTGTGGAGCCCTGGAGCTGAGCTGCATTAGCAGTGTGGGTCCTTGTCTCTCCTTGCCAGGGATATTAAGGATGACTCTGGAAGAGCTGGCAGGAGCAGTGCCTGACAAGCAAAGGGTTTTCCAAGCCATAAATTGTTCCTCAAAAACATAGTTTGGAGAAAGAGGCAAAAATCCCAAAGAATCCAAGCGCTGGAGCGTGTGGGCATTTAACTGGAGATGGCTGGGCCACCTCGGAGCCCAGCTGACTTTTGGTGCCAGGGAATGCCTCAAATGCTGCTCTTGTCACCACATCTCCCTTAGGGTGTTGGTGGCATTCAGATTCCACTGGTTTTCCAAAGAACTGATGGAAGACATGGACACTCCCAGTGTCTCCAGCCCTCGGGTGGGAGCAGGGACACGGTGGCTTGGTGGGGACAGGGAGACATCCCTGCCCCAAACAGGCTGTGGCAGTTCACACAAATCATTGAAGTTTTAATGCTGGCTTTGGTCTCATGCTGCTCTGTGCCAGCAAAACAACCTTTGGCAAGAGAAACACAGAATGGTTTGGGTTGGAAGGGACCTTAAAGCTTTTAAAGTTCATCTCATTCCACCTTCCACTATCCCAGGCTGCTCCAAGCCCTGTCCAGCATCCCTGGGACACTTCTAGGCATCCAGGGCCAGCCACAGCCTCTCTGGACAACCAAAAAAAAAAAAAGTTAAAACCCAATAAACCAAATAAATCTATAATTTGGGAAATCAAATCTGCTGTAAAGAGCCCCTTTCCCAAGCTCTTCTTTCTTCTGTCCTGACTTCACTCAGATCACCTCAGGATCAAGGAGTTAATCCAGAAGTTTCCATTACCTCCCAACGACTTATGGCAGCACTTTCATTTCTTAATTACCAGATATTAATTAGTAGCACTACGAAACAGCGGAGAGCAGATGTGACTGGAACCTCAGCTGAATATAAAGATGTATTTTTAGCAAGCCTGTCCTCCTTATGAGCACGTCCTCAATTTAAAACAGTAAAAGTTGAAAGGGATTTGGCGTCTTTTTAGCTCTGTGTTAATTAATAAATTCCACATCCTCTGCAAGGGGAAGGTCAGTGCTGGCAGCAAAGTGCTGCTGGAGCAGGGAATGCACTGGGAACTGGGAGCAGCGTCATTGCTTCCTAATGGTGCCTGTGGGCACATTAACCAGGTGTTCAGCCATTCCAGAGCAGGAGAAAAGGGGAATTTTGCAAACTTACAGCTTCTGTTAGTGTTGCATTACAGCTCCCCAACCTGTTGGAAAAGATGTGTCCACTTGCCCAGCAGTCTGAGGTTTTATGGGGAAATATGGGAAGCTGTGAATTCCAGGCTATAACTTGATGTAAATGTAGTGTGGAATTTTATTTCATTTTATTCCTCTCCCAGCAGCAGTGCTGCTGTGGAAATGTGTTCTGCCTAAAAGGGGAGATCTGGGGACATGTGGATCTCACTCTCCCTGCGTGGAAGAGACCTTGTAATGTTTTCCACCCAATTAAATCCCTCCATATTGGAGGCAAATACCATCCAAGCAAAAGGATTTCACAAAACTGCGGAGCTGTATCAGGAGTCAATTATTCCAAGAGATTTCCCCCAGTTCTCTGGTTTCCTGCTGCTCACTGGGACAGTTTTCCTCGCTGGGAAATAGGGAATGGGGAACCCTGCATGGTGACAGGCTGGGGGTGGCACTCCATGGCTGGAGTCTCTGTCACTGGTGCTTCCTTCACACAGCTGGGAAAAGCATCCCCAGTGCTCTGGATTGGAGCTCAGCAACTGCAAGGAGTGGTCCTTTCCAGCTCAGGGTCCTCCATGGTTTTCAGTATCTCTGGATGGCTGAGGCCTTGGAGAACCAGAGAATTCTGGAATGGGTTGGGTTGGGAGGGACCTTAAAGCCCATCCATCCCCCCCCTGCCGTGGGACACCTTCCACCAGCCCAGGCTGCTCCAAGCCCCTGTGTCCAGCCTGGCCTTGGGCACTGCCAGGGTATCACTTCTGCCTTAGATGCTTTTCCCTCAGGCTGCTCCTGAGCTGCAGTTCTTTAGACCTCTGTTGACTGAAGTTTCCCTTTTCCCCTCCTAGCAGAGCTCCCTGAGATTTTCCCTTGTTAGGCATCATTTTTTCCACTCAGGAATCATTTCCCCATTCTTGTTACAGAGTCCTGTCTGGGGGTGACTGGATGTTCTATTCCCTATTCGCTGCTCCATGCCCAAAATTGGTTGTTTGCCTTTCTGTGCTTTTGGACTGAGCCTGAGAGAGAGAGAGAGAGAGCTGAGCAGACTTCTAAACAGGGGCTCAAGGACACAGATAAGGAACTCTCTCTGGAAGGTTTTTTTGGCTCCAGGGGATCATTGGCTCGTTTTTCCTCTGGAGGGTTGGATTTTTCCCCTGGAATTTTGTTTTTTTCCTCTTCTTTCCTGCATTCCTTCACATCAGAACATCAGGACGTTTCCCACTGAGGTGGAGGGCCTGGGGGAGGCCCCACCTCATCCCCGCTCCGAGGAGGAGGAGGAGAGAGAATCCCTACAGAAGGACTTGGATTTTCTTTTTCCCAGGTTTCTTTCCCTCCATAGCGAGGGGGGCTCATTGTTTGTCATTATTATCCTTTACCTGTGTGTTTGTTGAATAAATAGCTTTTATCACTTTCACTTTCTTTCGAGGAAAAAGTTTAATTTTTCCCGAACCTGGCAGAGGGAGGGGTGCTTTATAACCCACCTTCTCTGAGGGAGGAGATTTCTAAATTTGGCTAAACCAGCTCAAGTCCACAGGGGGTTATTTTTGTCCCTCAAAAGTGTTTTGTCCCTCAAAATGTTTTGTTTAATACAGGTAGATTCAGAGCATCCATTTGAATCATCCTCTTCCCAACATATCCAGGTCCCACCACTGCTTTTCCCACCTTTCCCAGAATGGAATTTGCATTTTGTCAAGGGAAGACTACAGGCAACCTTTTAGTTGCATTTTTGAGATGTGGGGATAAAAGCAGTCGATGTTTTCCTCACACTTAAGCTGGATATGTTTGGAATTTGCATCTCACATCAGTGGCAGCTTGGATTTGGGAAAATATGTGTGATCTTCCTGTTGGAATCACTTGCTTAGAGTGATTTTCTGCTGGTACATTATTTGGTTTGTAATAAGAAATAGCAAATATGGTTATAAAGTTAAATTAAATTATTTCTCCAGCAGGTACTGAAGAAGGATTTGCCATGGAAAAATTAGGGAGTGATGATTACCGGATGATTACAGGAAAAAGATCCTTTTTCCCCTACTTTTCCTTGTGTTAGTAGTGCTGCATTGCATTTTATTAAAATCTTGTGCTTCTTTATACCAAATAAAAAGGAAACTGGAATTTTAGGAATTATTTTTCAGTGAAATGTTACGGTGAGATGTTTCCTGGGAAAGAGGAAAGCACAGGGAGCCAGATCCAGGCAGAGAATCTGTGCTTGGAGAGGCTGAGGGTCAGAGCTCCCAACACCATGGTAATGAAATGTAGGAATAAATCACTCTGGAGGAGTGGATATGGAACTTAAATGATCCATAATTTTAGTATTAAACCCTCTTGGCTTCCAGCAATGTGTTATCCTTGGAATTTATCCCATCAGTCTGACCAATCCAGGTGTGGGACTGTGCCCACGTCATGCTTGGTGGGAATTTTTTCCCCTCTTCTTTCTTTTGCCTTCTGCAGAATTCTGACAGGAATATTCCTTCATGCCCTCAGGTTGAATTTGGGAATATTGGAGGGATAAGATAAACACAGAGAGATCAGGAGAGCAAAACCTGACATTTGGGTTAAAAAACAATAGGTTAAGATAGGATCACTGGGGCAATGTCCAGACTGCCTTGCCATTTGTTTTGGAGATAAATATCATGGGAAGGTCAGAGTGCCTCCAGCCAATCTGAGAATTGAGACAGAAAGGCAGGATATTAAGGCCAGGAAGGAATATGTGACACCCTGAAGATAAACTACTCGATAAATATGTCTATTTAAGACAAAAATATACTTTTCCAGAAAAAAAAAAAATTACCATTTTCTGGGACACGCTGTTCAGGTAGTTACTAGGAAAGCAAAAACTTGATAAAATGATAGGTTGTTGCAGGAAAATGTGTACAAAACTTGATAAAATGGTGGATTGTTGCTCTAAAATGTGTCTAGGTCTATCTTTTTTTGAGCAAGGGCAGGAAGCCAAGGTAGTTTTAATGTCCTGGTGAAAGGATTAAAAGATCATGGAATTCCAGAGTGGTTTGGGTTGGAAGGGGCCTCAAAGCCCATCCAGTGCCATCCCTGCCATGGCAGGGACCTCTCCCACTGTCCCAGGCTGCTCCCAGCCCCAATGTCCAGCCTGGCCTTGGGCACTGCCAGGGATCCAGGGGCAGCCACAGCTGCTCTGACACTCTCACCACCCTAAAAATAAAAATACCCTCAATGTTAATCAAGTTGAGGTGAGCAATGTAATTAAGCAACATCAAAACTTAATTTTTGAGGGGTTTTTATGGACCTCCATCAAGTAAAATATAAATATATGAAAATATTTTGTATTATAATATTCTGCAGAAACAGGTGTAAAACGTTCACAAAGTCAAGCTGACTGAAGTGGCTCATATGGAGTCCATACACATCCTACTATTAAGCTTCAGCACTAAACCAATTTTCCAAATTATTATTGGGTTTACTGGCTTGCAATTTAATTTTTTATTGAATCTCGTCTTCATGCTTTTGGAGATAGGCAAGTTTCATGGTGAATTTAAAGCATATTGGCTATCAGGCAAATTGAAAAAGGGCTGTGAGTGATGTTTTTAGCACAGGGAGAAAGAAAGCAGAAAAGTAGAGAGGAAAAGTTAAAATTTCACTTGGACACTTCCAGTAGTTGTGCCCTGCAATGTATTTGAGACGTGCTCAGTCTCTCTTCCCCACTCTTCTCGAGACACAGATAATTAAGATATAGCAAATTCAATTTTTTATTTTTTTAATTTGTATTTTATTTCAGTGGTTTTTGTGCACAAATAATGACTTTATCTTATTCTTGTTCTTCTTTGTGGTTATTTAGTTTATTTCCTGGGGGACAAACCCATTTTGTGGTTTCATAATCAAAGAAATCAGTGGGGTCTCTCCTGGTCTCCATCCCATCCTGGATGCTCCTAAAGATACCATTTTCCTGTGGAAAAGTTGAAGTGAGTCAAATGGCCAAAATTCCACATTGCTGTGATGGTTATAGAAAAAAATTCCATGGAAATGGATGAAACAATGGTCTGGGAATTGATTAAAATTGTCCTGGTCAAAGGGTGGTTGTGTGGAGAAGGAAAGACTAAAACTCTGGATAAGGCTGAGGTGGGATGGGGATTAAAGTGGGTGTTCATTGTGGTTTATCCCTAAGATTTATGGGATGCAGGTGGACTATCCTTTATTGCAAGGGCCCTTCTCACATCCAGGGACGGGATGGGAGTGGATCCTGGGCATGTGAGTCTTGGGGAGGAATCAGAAATCACAGATTGGAGAGGTGGTGAGTTCAGAAGCTGAGAAAGGAACCATTTTATTGGAAATATTTCAAATATTTCAAAGCAATTCCACGGCAGGGAACGGAGCTGGGAAGGGGCTGGAGCCCCAGGAGGGGCTGAGGGAGCTGGGAAAGGGGCTCAGCCTGGAGCAAAGGAGGCTCAGGGGGGACCTTGTGGCTCTGCACAAGTCCCTGCCAGGAGGGGGCTCAGGGGGGGTCGGGCTCTGCTGCCAGGGAACAGGGACAGGACAAGGGGAAACGGCCTCAGGCTGGGCCAGGGGAGGCTCAGCTTGGACAGCAGCAGGAATTTCCCGATGGAAAGGGTGCTCAGGCCTTGGCAGGGGCTGCCCAGGGAGCTTTGGAGTCCCCATGCCTGGAGGTGTTCATAACCTGTGTGGATGTGGTGCTTGGGGACACGGTTAGTGGTGAGCAGGGTGCTGCTCGTTGATGGTTGGACTCGATGACCTTGGAGGTTTTTCCAACCTCAACAGCTCTGGTTCCATGGAATCAGCACTGGGCTGGGAGGCAGGGACACACCAACCCCACGTGGGTGACAGTGACACACCAACGAACCCCATTGAGGTGACAGTGACACACCAACCCCATTTGTGTGACAGTGACACACCAATCCCACCTGGGAAACAATGACACACCAACCCCACACCAACCCCACCCAGGTGACAGTGACACACGAGTCCCTTCACCCTCCCTGTCATGCAGTGGTGTTGAGCTCACAGCAATTCCCTTCCCTTCTGCTCCCCTGAGGGTTTTCCTGTCCTTTTCTGGGTGCTTTGGGCTGGATTCTTTTGCTCTCTTCTCCCCACAGAAATTCCAGCTTTTATCATCCAATAATGCAGAATTATGGCATAAAAGCACCTTTGCCTGTGCCCTAAAACGCCTCCAAATAATATGTTGGGAAAAAGCGCCATTTTCCATCTTAGTGATTCTAATATTGGAAAATGAGGAATTTATTCCCTAAGAAAGGGGTCTGCCCCCTCCCTCCAGAGCAAACACAAAACCTCTCACTAATTATTATTGATTTGTCAATCCATTGGATTCAGCACTGGCAGAGGGAGCTACAAGGCCATTCCCACTGCAGGAATATCCTGGAACTGCGCTGGGAATGAAGTGTGGGGGTTTGGTTCCACTCCCACCCCTTCAGAAGATTAAGAAAACAACATCATCTGTAAAGTAGCATGAAAAGGGTATTTTCCTCTCTAACCTCATCAAAAGAGCTCCAGCTTTAAATGCCTCCAGCCTTGGCAGCTTTTTTCCCTGTCTTTTCCCATCTTTCTCTGCTTTTCGGCAGCTTTTTAATCCCTAAGATTAACATTTTCATTGGTAAAATGCGCAGTAAAAAGCTTTTCATAGCAATGGTTTTAGAGCTCAAGGAGCAACAAGGAATTTTATTCCAACCACTGACGTGGAAGGGGGGAGCAGAGGGATCTGCTCTGTTCATGTGCATTTGAGTAAAATGGGATTTTTCCATCAGTGAAAAAAAGAGGAGCTTGCTGTTACATTGCATGATCCAAAACTTAATTCCATGTATTCAGTATCTCGAAATTGTTCTAGGATGTTCAAAGCAATATTTATTGTTTGTGAGGCAGAGTTCAAGGGAAAATTGGCCACTTGTTGATGGGAAAAGTTTGGGTTCAATAGTTGGGATTGTGTCCTGGGGCTTCAACTTTCATATAATCATGGAATATCCTGAGTTAGAAGGAACACACAAGGATCATCCAGTGCAACACTTGGCACTGCACAGACACCCCACCAATCCCACCTGGTCCCTGAGAGCGTTGCCCCAGTGCTTCTGGAGCTCTGGCAGCCTTGGGGCCATGCCCATTCCCTGCCCCTAGGAAAATGTGGTGTGGAGGATTTGAAAACCACCTGGAAGATGAAAAGGAGAAAGTGATCAAATATTCATGGAATCGTAGAATTATTTAAGCCTGAAAAGACCCCTGAGATGCAGCTGTTCCCTCAGCACTGGCAGGGCCACCACCAGACCATGTCCCCAGGTGCCATTTGGTCCTCCAGTACCTCCATGATATTCCCTGAAATGAAACATAGATATTGTCCAGGATTTTGAAGATCAGTGCACAACTGATCTTCAGATTCAGGAGCCGCTCTGAGCAGATCCTTATCTGGTGTTTATCTTGTTATCTATCAATGAGTGCTGTTTTTAAAAATTGAAAATATCTGCATAATGTATTAATAAAAATCCATCTGCATTCATGGATGAGTGCCAAAAGTTCCTTTTAAATTTATTTCGAAGAGTTTGAAGCATGAATTCAATCTTTGCTTGCCATGAGGAGAATCTGAGGATTTGAGATGAGCTCAAACCTCTCACTTCTCCTTGTTGAAATTGTTTGGATTTGTGGTTTAAAGACATCAGCACAGAATCATGGAATGATTTGGGTTCAAAGGGCCTCAAAGCCCATCCAGTGCCACCCCTGCCATGGCAGGGACACCTCCCACTGTCCCAGGCTGCTCCCAGCCTCAATGTCCAGCCTGGCCTTGGGCACTGCCAGGGATCCAGGGGCAGCCACAGCTGCTCTGGGCACCCTGTGCCAGGGCCTGCCCACCCTCCCAGTGTTTGGGTAGCCTTGGGTTGCAGTTCATTTCCTGAAAAGCATCTTGAGTTTTGGTACCAAAATGCGTTGGCAGGAAAATTTTTGGATCTTTGTGAAGAGTGGAAATTCCCATGGAGGTGGCCCCAAAGTGATTCCTGCTTAAGGCATGGGATTTTACCCATGAATGAATTTTCCTGTGTGGTTTTCTGGCAGATTACTGAGTTTTCTTAGTAGACCTGAATATATTCATGATCTGTTATAAAGAGATCTGTAGATCTATATACAATATATATAAAAGATCTGTTTTGCCTTTTACTTCCAATTTTTCAGGCTGGGGTGGTTCTTGTTTCTCCTCATTATTCCCTGCTTTCCCATTTCTCCCATCCAAAAACCATTAGATCTTTACATTGCCACCTTGTCTCTTGAACTTCTCAGTGGGTTTTGCATTTTCAAAGGTTGAACATTTTCCTTTTTAATATGATTTTCCCTGATAACAGATCCTTTGGCAGCCTAACAGATGGTGGCAATACTAACTGGAGGAATAATTGTCAATAATCTGCTGTTCAGGAATGTGACACAAATCCTTCTGTTCCCCTCTGCAGACCCCCCCCAGTGAGTGAAAGTGCCCCAAAGGGAACCGTGGTCGCCGTTGTCACCGCGGCCGCCTTGAACCAGACAGTCGTGTACTCCATCGTGTCAGGGAATGAAGAGGGTAAGTGGAATAATAATAATAATAATAATAATAATAATAATAATATTTCAGCCTTGTGGTTATGCCAGGCCTGGTGAGTGCATCAGTGGTCTGCAAGAAAGTGTGGAGAAGTAAAGCTGCTGAGGGGAGTCACAGACTCGTTAAGGCTGGAAAAGACCTCTGAGGTCACTGAGGTGAAATCCTGTTGCAGTGGAACCCCCTGGGCCCCCCGGCCGGGTCCCTGCCATGTGACTCTGAGGTAGCTGGGTCTGTCTGATGTCCCAGCAGCCCGGGCTCTGCTCTGGTTGGGTGTTTGTCCCAGCTCTGCCCCTGGGATCCCCTTTCCCCCTCTCTGGACAAAACCAACTGGACACAAAGCCTCGCCCTCTGACCCTGGCCGACCCTCGCCCACTGTCAGTGCTCTGTCCCCCCCAGGACAGAGGGAATAAATGACTTAACATCAAAAGAGGTTTGAGCTCTATTTCTCTTCTCAACTTCTGCTCTGGGGGTAGCTGTCAACAAACACTGGCTTAAGTGGAGCTGCACGGTCGAGGAATATTTAGGCTATTTGTGAATGGTTTAAGATATTCCAAGACATAAAGAGGCAAGCTCACCACAAAATTAAGCAGTGGACAAGCTAATCAACCACCAGAAATGGTGCCCAATGTGAGGCTTGAACCCACAACCCTGGGATTAAGAGTCCCATGCTCTACTGACTGAGAAATTAAGCAGTGGACAAGCTAGTCAACCAGCAGAACATCCCACCTCATCTGCACAAGCAGGAGTGAATTCCAGGGCTGGAGCCTACGAGAAACCTGGAGAGGGACTTCTTATAAGGGCATATAGTGACAGCACACAGAGAATGGCTTCAGGCTGAAACAGAAAAGTTTAAATGGGATATTGGGAAGGAATTGTTCCCTGTGAGGGGGGGCAGGCCCTGGCACAGGGTGCCCAGAGCAGCTGTGGCTGCCCCTGGATCCCTGGCAGTGCCCAAGGCCAGGCTGGACATTGGGGCTGGGAGCAGCCTGGGACAGTGGGAGCTGTCCCTGCCCATGGCAGGGGTGGCACTGGGTGGGCTTTGAGGTCCCTCCAGCACAAGCCATTCTATCATTCTATAACTGCCATTATCAAACCATTGGAGATCAGCTAAAGATCAGATTAATTAGCAGGATTACAAGAAAAAAATACTCACTGATGTGAAAATTCCATGGGTGCCACATGGTGCGAGCTGATGGCACATCAAAATAAAAACAGAAATTGCTTTGATGGAGTTGTACTTGCTTAAAAATCTGGTTTAAGGGATTACAGGCTTGGCCATGCTGTAATAAATACTGGATTAGAGCCTTATATCCAAGCAAAACATCCTGCTGGTATACTCTCTGTGATCCACCTGGATATCTTGACAAAATAACACAGAATTCTTGGGAAGGATGTAAAGAATTCCCCATCCCATCCTCCTTTTGTGAGTGTGGGCTCTGTGTCTTGTCCCATCTTCCCACTTGTCCTCAAGTCCTGCGCAGGGAGTTGCACTCTGTGATCCTTGTGAGTCCCTTCCAGCTCAGGATATTCCATGATTCTGTGATTCTGGGTCGGTTATCTCAGCAGCAGGTTGGATCCAGCTGCTCTGCTCCTTAGAATATCTTCAAAGAGGAACTATGTGGGTTTCTCCAGGCCTGAGGGAGGAGGGGAGTCAAGGAGGAAATGACTTGCTTGGAGTTGTGTCATCCCCAAAATAAAACCCTTGGGTATAGAAAATCCCTGTTTCTGCCTCTCTGAAAATTCCCGTGTTTTTGCTGGCTTCCAGATGTGTTTGCCATTAACAACAGGACAGGAGTGATCTCTGTGAAGAAGCCTCTGGATTATGAGCATGTCCAAAGTTACGAGCTGCGAGTGCAGGCAGACTCCCTGCAGGTGGTGAGATCCAACCTGCGGGTCCCCTCCAAAAGTAAGTGTCAAAAATCCTTACTTTTCCACCTTTTTTACACAAATATTGCTGGGATCTGCTGAGAATGTTGAAACTGCACTCCAGTGACCTTTCTGGGTTTTAGGGCTGCGATGGTGGTGATGGGATCACAGCCCATGGTGCATTTTTGGGTCTCTCTGCCTGACTTGCCCAGAGAAGCTGTGGCTGCCCCTGGATCCTTGGCAGTGTCCAAGGCCAGGCTGGACATTGGGGCTTGGAGCAGCCTGGCACAGTGGAAAGTGTCCCTGCCCATGGCAGGGGTGGCACTGGATGGGATTTAGGGATCCCTTCCAACCCAAATCATCCTGGGATTCTGGGATTCTGTGTCAGTTGAAGGGGCTCAAGTATTTGGGAACACGCCATGAAACTTGGGAATGGCCTGAGGCTCTGTGCAGGGGTGGCAATTCCAATACCTTCACCTGGGTTTCCTTCCAATGCTACCCACAGAACCAGCAGGAGATTTGGGGGTTTTGACCCTGGATTATCATGGATATTTCATTTTCCTTGAGTAAGAGTGGAGTGTGTGGGGTGTGACACATTGGGGTTAAGCAGTGATCAGGAGCTTGGCTTTGTTAGGAGCAGGGTGAGATCCTGTGCTGGTTTAGCCACTGTCAAGGATGTACCTGGCAGGGGGTAGAAAAAGCTGCCTGCTTTTCCCTGTGCCTGGGAGAAATCCAGGTCAGGTTATATCCATAAAAATCCAGCCAAGGAATGCCCAGGGAGCAGATTAGGCTTCTTTACAGCACAAAGCCACCTCCAAACCTTTCTCTGACATGGCTGAAGACACGAGGGAGTCAGCAGGTCCTTCCCTTCAGTCCCTCTTCTGACTCACACTCTGCACTGGAGCAGCTCTCCCAGCTGAACAGCAGTTCCAAAAAAGTGATTGCTGAGTTACTTTATTCCGAACTGCTGATAACAACTGGAGTTTGACTTCAGGCCAGCTTAAAGGAAGGCAAACTGGGTGTGTTTGGCTCTCCAGGAGTACACAACATATATATTCCTTGGAATATATGTGTGCTGCACGGATGGCTAAGGAATTTGATAAATGTATATATTTAAAATACTTTAGAAGTATCTGGCCAGCTGAATCACTTACAATTTTATAATGGAGATCCCTTGACCTCTGGGTTTGAGTCCTGCATTTATACAATGAATTCCTTTCCATTTTCTCACCACTTGGTTCATTTTTGAGTAGTTTTAATCGGGTTAAAAACTGCCTCTGAGTTTCAGGGCACTGAATTGATGAGCTGCAGTGGGAGGAGATGGGGCACAATTACCACATCAGTGTGGGCTTTGCTGAGGTTGAACTGGTGAAGCACTCTGGAGCTGGGTGACTCGGAATGCACAGCCCCAGGATGGTGTGACACTGAATTAATATGGAGCTGGGGCACCCGGTGACAATGACCTGCTGCCAGTTCTGGTCTTGGATACCCCTGAACTGGTGGAATTTGTTCTGGAATTTGTCGGTGACCTACTCCGGAGCTACAGGGATTTCTGGGCCACTCACTTTGAGATAAACATTGAGCGTGTCCAGGACAGGGAACGGAGCTGGGAAGGGGCTGGAGCCCCAGGAGGGGCTGAGGGAGCTGGGAAAGGGGCTCAGCCTGGAGCAAAGGAGGCTCAGGGGGGACCTTGTGGCTCTGCACAAGTCCCTGCCAGGAGGGGGCTCAGGGGGGGTCGGGCTCTGCTGCCAGGGAACAGGGACAGGACAAGGGGAAACGGCCTCAGGCTGGGCCAGGGGAGGCTCAGCTTGGACAGCAGCAGGAATTTCTGCCTGGAAAGGGTGCTCAGGCCTTGGCAGGGGCTGCCCAGGGAGCTTTGGAGTCCCCATGCCTGGAGGTGTCCAAGGCAGGGCTGGAGGTGGCACTCAGTGCTCTGGGCTGGGGCCAAGGTGGGCATTGGGCACAGCTTGGCCTCCGTGGGCTGGGAGGGCTTTTCCAGCCTCAGGGATCCTGGGATTCTGTGAATTACAAACTGCTCAGCCACCACACAGGGCTGAATTTTGCAAAGCTTGGTACCAGATTGTTTGCAGTGATGGTATTACAGGAAATAACTCTAGAGAAGTAGGAGTTGGAGTTTGCATCTGTGCAGGGGAAAAGTGAAAGTGCATTGAGTGTAACTGAGCTTGTCTTCAGTGATGGTGCCAGCTGATAGCATAGCAATAATTGAATAACTGTGTGAGGAGAGAAAGTAAATTGAGATGTCCTTTGGAGTATGAGAGCATCAAATTGGTGACTTAAACTGGGGGTTTAATAGATGATGCTAAATCATGCAAAGTCACATTCTTGCTTTCAGCAGAGTCAAACTCATTAAAGGAGTTACTTTAGCTGAAATTTTATGATATGAAATTGCTGTGTGGTTTTACTTCAGCTGAATGGAGGGAGAGTTGGGTTTGGCAATGAGGATGAATTAAAAAGCTTGGAGTTCTCCTTGAGGATTCTGGGGATGCTGAGCCCTGAAGGACCTTCCACGTTAATGGAGTTTGGACAATGCTCTCAGGCACAGGGTGGGGTTCTTGGGGCTGTGTCACTGTTGTACTGGGGAGGGTGAAAAAAGCAGCATACTTCAGTCCAGGAAGGGGATCTTTGATTAATTTAACTCTTTTATATAACCTGGTTCGCTTGAATGGCATAAGGTCATTGGTCCTTTGACCATCCACCTCCCAGAATGATTGGTTAAACCCTACAACACCCATTTCAAAATATTTCTCCAGTTTCCAGCCTGGATGATTCCATGACAGAACCTTGTTAGACGTAGGTTTTATCTTGCTGTCAGAAGATTTGAAAACAAAATCACCTTCCATTGATTATTTCCATGTCAGGTAGAATTGTTTGTCCCCTTTGGCACCCCCAGGGCTGGTACAGAGGCACTGCCCTGGCTCTGCTGTACTCCCAGCTGCAAGCAGGGCTATATTTTGGTTGTTGGGGGTAAGGCAGCAGTTCTGTCTCCTTCAGCTTTTGGTTTCTTAAACTCAAAAAACCCTTTGGGAATAAAGTGGAAATGGGAGTTTTACAGCTAACATTGTGCAGCTGCTCCATGGTAAATGGGAATGATGCTTCTACTCCGTTAAACACGAGCGTGAATTCTGTGTCCCTGTGGGGTCCATGTAACACTAAAGCAGCCTTATGTTTTCAGTTGCAAAAGTTGCTGCTGGTGGTGCTGTACAAGTTGGCTGTTCTGGCAGTTCTCAAATCCAGGAGTTGTGACAGATGGACTCAATGCAAGCAGAGCTTGGAGAGCTCATCCCGCTGCCTCACAGCTCTGGGGGAGCTTGGGACAGGCTTCAATTTCTTTGGGCAGCAAAGCAGTGGATTTTAGAGAGGCTGCACAAAACCTGAGCTCCCACTCTGATCATTATTTGCTCGAAAAAGAGGTTTTATACAGATTTAAATCAGACCTTGGATCGGTGCTGGTCCAAACACATTGCTGTTTGCTTCTTTCTGCACCCTCTGAGCAGTGACAGCACATGATGAGCTTCTTCAGGCCTTATGGGCTCGTTTAGATCGAAATGCCACTGAAAAATACTCAGTGCTGATTCCTACTTGGTTCTGCCAAACCCAGGAATGTGAGATGGAGCCCAGCTGCAGTTCAGCTCGGCTCACCTGCCAAAGCACAGAGCCTGCTCCACGCACTTGTAAGGCAAGAGGAAAGCAAATTACAGATCTCCTTCCCAGCTGGATTCAAATGAACTTTGGAAAGGTTCTTTGAAATCTGCTGTTGCCTCCTCCAGAAGTGCTTTTGGAGATGCAGGGGTTTATGTCAGAATTATCCATGCATGAAGAGCAGCTGGATCCACGGCTGGGTTGGAATGTTGCAGAAGGCCAGAGCAGCTCTGCTAGTGAAAGCACTGAGGAAAACTCACCTGGGAGCACTCAAAGCATTGTTGGTGCTGTCCCAGTGTCCAAAATTCATTGCTTCGGTTCAGCTTCCTTTCTGCAGCCTGGCAAGGAATTAAAGGCTCCCCTGGATCTGGCACATTTTTAGATGGGGATACTGGCGAAGAGCTTTCCACAAGGATGTTTGGGAAAAACTTCTGGGAATGAAATGTTAGTACTCACTAGTGACCCAGGAGTTTCTGCTGGGTTTGTTTTCTGTGTTACTTATTCGTGGTCTGCTCATTTTCGGTGTTTCAGAGGTTCCTCAGCTTTGCTTTAGAGCAGCTTTCAGAGTGTTTTCACTCCCCTGAAGCAAACAACAGAAGATGAAAGATCCAAAAGTCTTGGCAGTGATTATTTAGCTTGTTCTTAGAAGCTGAGGATGACTTAGAAGCAGCTGCACTGCTGTATTTTCTGTGCACTGCAGCTCATCTCTAGGGAGCAGGAAGAGAGGAGGAAAAAGGGGTCTTGCAGGAGATCAAGGTAGCACTGAAATCTATTTTATTTACTGGTTCTGGCCACCTTGGCAGCCTGTGCTGCTTTGTCCAGGGAAAGATGCTTTTTGTTCTTTCACCTGCCAACTCTTCAGGTAGCTCAGTCACAGTAATAAGAATTATATTTGCATTCTGTGAAGTCTCACAAAAAGTACCACAGGCAAGTAAATCCTGCTTTCAACTCCTGGAATCCATGAAGAAAAGAAGTAACCGGAGCTGGATTTCATACCTAGAACACCAGAGAAAGAAGGGTTGACATCCATGGGGGTATAAATTTCCCCTCTGGAAGGGGAGTGTGAATACTGACAGCCTGTGATGATCGCTGTCCTAACAAAGGGGGCTCCAGCCACACCCAAGGAGCGTTTAGAAAAGTGGTTAAAAATTTGGAATATGAAGGGAAAAGGAGTCTAATGGCAGAGTCTAAACCTGACTCTCTAAGACTGTGCTTCATTGGTGGCCTTTTCCATCAGGCTGGGTGCTGGAGGTGCAGGAGTGGTAGATTTGGAAGCACCAGAGCCTGTGTACAGGGGATAGTCCTGAATCAAGCAGGGGCACTGGGAAAATTCCCATGGGAGAGGATCTGGCACAACCTTCCCACATGGCACAGCTGCTGCTTAGGGGTTTGAGTGAAAACTCCGATGTGAGGGTAAGGAACCCTCTGCAGCTGGCAGAGAGCCCTTTTCTGCAGCCAGCTGTAGGAATTGGAGCCGAAGGCTGGGACAGGGAGGAGCCCACACGTGCCACATTCTCCATCTGCCACAACAAAGGGCTGTGTCCAAAATCAGACTGGAAGCCTAAGTGCAGGTAGATGTTCAGTGGTGACAGTGCTAATGTTGGCCTGTGACTATGCAGGATGTTTCATTTGCTTTGTCTTTAATGTAATAACTTCCATTTCTCCATTCTCCAAGCATTCACCCTTGGCTAAACAAATCAGCATTTTGGCAGCTCAGAGAACTGCCAGCAAATTAAACAAATGAGGAGCTGAGCAAATGGCAAGGCAAACTCTGCACAAGGCTCAGCCACCTCACCCAAACTGGCCTGACATGACAATAGTGAGCCTTATGCAAATGATGTTTAATTTGAATTAGAGAGAACCAGTGCAGGTGAGCCAGCACCTGATCCCACCTGCACAGATAAAATCAGGATCTTCCCTCCAGCACCAAACCAGTGGCAGCCAGTGATAGGACTGCTTATAGGCTCAGCAGGGCAAGGTCACTTCCACACATAATCCTGCTTTTAATGTCACCTCCTTACCTAAAGGGTAGAGCTGCACTGGGAAAGTCTGCCTGGGAATCTCATTTTCCTACCGTAGCTTCATATTGCAGCTGGAAACATCAAGAATCTGTTTTAAGAAGACAGAGATTTGACAATTCATGCAATTTCCTTTATTTTCTTTCTTTTCTTTTCTTCCCCTTCTCTCCATACTCAAGAACCCCGTAGCAGGGCTCAGGCTGCAGGGAGCCCAGAGGGCACCTGGTGGCCCCTGGGTGCTGCAGCAGGGCCATCCCAGAGCACAGGCACAGCATTGTGTGCACACAGCTCTGGAACAGCCCCAGGGAGGAGAGCCCAGAGCCTCTCTGGACAATGTGCTCAGGGCTGGGCACTGCCCAGGGCAGCAGTTGTGCCTCCTGGGCAGGGGAATTGCTGGGCTCAGGCCCTGCCCGTGGCTCTGGTGCCATTGCTGGGCCCCGGAGCAGAGCCCGGGCCCTGCT
This sequence comes from Lanius ludovicianus, assembly GCA_013397235.1. Lineage (NCBI taxonomy): Eukaryota > Metazoa > Chordata > Aves > Passeriformes > Laniidae > Lanius > Lanius ludovicianus. The sequence continues at coordinate 9,116 of VYXG01011555.1, read as the reverse complement.
CGGAGCCCTCCCTGCAGCCAGGGACACCCAGGGCTGAGGGCCCCTCTCAGCTGGGGCTCCTCTGGAGGCTGAGCAGCCCCAGCTCCCTCAGCCTGGCCTGGGCACCGAGATGCTCCAGGCCCTTCCTCAGCTGCGCAGCCTCCGCCGGCCCCGCTCCAGGAGCTCCCTGGCCCTGCTGTGCTGAGGAGCCAGGGCTGGACACGGCACCCAGAGGTGCCTCCAGGGCTGCCCAGAGGGGCAGGAGCCCTCCCTGCCCTGCTGGGAATGCTCTTCTGTCCTGCTGCCCCCAGGATCCCATTGGCCTCCTTGGCCCCAGGACACTCTGCTGCCTCAGGGACAGCTCGGTGTCCCCAGCACCCCCAGGACACTCTGCTGCCTCAGGGACAGCTCGGTGTCCCCAGCACCCCCAGGACACTCTGCTGCCTCAGGGACAACGTTTTAAATATTTGGGGTTTTTTTCAGATTTCGGTTCAATTTATGAAGCCATCATTCATTTCCCATCAGTTGGATCATCAGATAGCCAGAATATGACTTTGGCCATGTCAGAAATAGTCTGGGGTTTAATTTTTTCCTCCTCTAAAGATACAGCTCCTGGGCCTTTTCTAAAGAGTCTGCATTGTATGAGTAACTGAGATCAGTGGCACCTGTGCAACACTGAAATTATCCTGGCACTGAAAGGAGCTGGGAAAACCAGCTCAGAAAGGAGGCAATTTATCACTTGCAAATGTGGTTTTAATGAACTGGATATCATCATTTCCAGCAATCTTTCTGGATGATACAATTCTGAAAGAGGGAAGCAGATGTTGGTGGAGATTACTGCACAGTAGAATCTGTTTGGCACGAGCTCCATGGTTTTTGCTGGATGTTTTTTCCCTTGCAGAAGGATGGAGATGTTTATTGCTCAATGGGCTGGAGCAGGAACTGTTCTGTAAAACCAAATTAATAGTGGTGTTTTGTGTTGAACCTCACAGGGGAAGCAAAACTTGTGGAGTTCCCCTGGGCTGGGCCAGGCCTCCAGTGGGAGGAGGACAGACTTAGGGGTGCTTTCAATTAACACAGGAACTTAATTAAGTGTTGAGGCTGCTGAGCCAGGGCTTTGTGTGACCATTTATGAGTTTGCAGACACCAGGACTGAATCAGCTGTTAAGAATTTGCATGGCAGTAGGAATAATTAAAATAGATCAAGCAAGGTGCAGTGCTGCTGTTAATGAGCTCCTTGTGACACCTCCTCATTACCTCTTGGTGACACCTGGGGATATTTAATGGAACCAAAAGCTGTGGAATTAAGGTGTAATATGGATCTGTAGCTCTTGTCTAGGGAAGGGAATGGGCTGGAGCCCCAGGAGGGGCTGAGGGAGCTGGGAAAGGGGCTCAGCCTGGAGCAAAGGAGGCTCAGGGGGGACCTTGTGGCTCTGCACAAGTCCCTGCCAGGAGGGGGCTCAGGGGGGGTCGGGCTCTGCTGCCAGGGAACAGGGACAGGACAAGGGGAAACGGCCTCAGGCTGGGCCAGGGGAGGCTCAGCTTGGACAGCAGCAGGAATTTCTCCATGGAAAGGGTGCTCAGGCCTTGGCAGGGGCTGCCCAGGGAGCTTTGGAGTGCCCATGCCTGGAGGGGTCCAAGGCAGGGCTGGAGGTGGCACTCAGTGCTCTGCGCTGGGGCCAAGGTGGGCATCGGGCACAGCTTAGCCTCCGTGGGCTGGGAGGGCTTTTCCAGCCTCAGGGATCCTGGGATTATCCAATTTTAGCTTTTTATGGTGTCTAATGGACTTATGTTTTACGTTATTATGCCTGCTCTCATTGTACATTGTCTCCTTGGGCTGTAAATGTGTGAGTGCCAGTAGATGTTACAAATTCTTACAAAATATTCCCTTTTCCCTCTTTTTAGGTAATACAGCCAAGGTCTTTATTGAGGTGAAAGATGAAAATGACCATGCACCTGTGTTTGCCAAAAAAATGTACATTGGAGGGGTGTCTGAAGATGCCAGGATGTTTTCTTCTGTGCTGAAAGTGAAGGTAAGGCTGGAGTTTTTAAAATAAATTTCACTTGCAGAGGGAAAATTTGTACTCACTGGTTTGACTTCTTTACAGGAGGCTTTGAAATTTGTGTCTTCTAAAGCTGCTTGGTGGTTGATGTTGACACAAGGATGATTTTGAGTTAAAACTCAGGTTTTATTTCTACTCAATTTTAGGTACTTGTTTGTTATGCCAGTTTGGGGCTCTCATTTTAGATCTGTTAATAATTGAAACATTTCTTGTATGTTCAACGTTGGCTTTTGCCTGAAGATTTTTCTGTTTTGGCAGCAGCCTGTTAAGGCTTTAAAAGAGAAAAATCAGCAGTTTTGCTGGGAGGAAAGTGGGAATAAAATTAACCCTCCATAGGGTTTTTTTTTTAAAAAAAGAGAGAGAAAATTAATGGAAATATAATATACAGACTACAATTAGCATCAGGCATTAATAATCAAGAGTAAAAGCTCTTTTTTTTTCAAGAAAACAGATAAATGGTGTGTTTAGAGCACCAGGAATAAAAAAAAAGAAAAGTTCAGAGCTTATTAAATTGTCCCTACTTAGTTTTTTTTTTTTTTTTTTTGGTTGCTTTCATGGCAGTCCTGCCCAAAATAAGTCCAGAAATGGCAGAGCAGTGGGGAGTTGGGAAGCTTCTACTTCATCAGAATTAAGAATCCAAAAATGGTGGCAAATCCAAGAATTGTGTCAAATCCATGAACTTTCAGAGCTGCTGAAGACTCACAGAATTGTTACATTTGAAAAAGACCTTTAAGTCATCAGATCCAGCTATCCCCCAGCACCACCAATAATGTCCCCAAGTGCCATTTCCACACATTTTGGGATGCTTCCAGGGGTGGTGACTCCACCACTGCCCTGGTCAATGCTTAACCCCCCTTTCCATGAAGAAATTCTTCCAATTATCCAATCCATACCTGCTCTGGAACAACTCAAAGCTGTTTCCTGTCCTCCTGTCCCTTGCCCAATCCCCACCTGGCCCCATCCTCCTTCCAGGGAGCTGCAGAGAGCAGATAACAGAAAAAAAGGAACTGGAGTAGATATAAAATTCTGGAAGGGCAACACATTTAGGGGAAGGAGGGGTTTGTGTCTGAAAGCAAAAGAAACACGAGGCACAAATGTCAAATGATGTTTGGAGTCATCGTGAACAGGCTGTGAAATCCTCCCTGGTTTTCCAAGAGGATTTTTGAGGCACAGGAATTTATGTGTGTCAGTCAGAGGGATAAGAAATGGGTGGAAAAGAGCTAAGAGAAGTTTGGGGAGGTGGAGAAAGGGATCTGCTTTTGCCCTTTAGAAACGTTTGAGTCAAAACAGATGAGCAGACCACAAAGGAGGACCAAAAGAAATGGCAACTTTATGTCTTTAAGCTGCTTCTGTTCCAATCCTCCCTGATTCTGCTGGCACAAAATGGAACGAGGCCTAAGCCAGGAGTTGGTATTAGTGGATGGCATTAAACATAATTGTGTGTTTAGTGAAAGTAAAATTGGAAATAATTAAGAAATGCTTTTGTTGCAGAGGATGGGGCTGGAATTTATTGTTGTAGCACTGAGCATTCGCAGAAGTCAGTGCTTGTTACCTTTTTTCCTGGCCTTTAGAAAGCAAAAGTAATTGCTCTGTTAGTTAAACACAATCCCCATTCCAGCCTGGTTTAAGAATAATTAATCAAATGAATGTCTGTTCTTGAGGAGTAGAATGAAATGAGCAGCTTTCCAAGTTGAAATTTAGGAGAACATTAATAAAGTACATGCAGAGCTTGCACTGTAGAAATTATTCAGGTTTGGGTTCCAGGGGGGAATTCAGCTTCTTAGGAGGAGTTTTGAATGCATTTGCTTTCATCTGCTGCATTCATTAACAGTTGCTCACTCTCTTTCACATCATCTGAGTGATTTAGAGAAGAAAGTGATTTTCTCAGTGATCTTCTCATTGTTCCTGGCACTGACAACAGCCTTGATGAGGCTCAAACGTGGGATATTGGAATCAGAATTCCAGCATGGTTTGGGTTGGAAGGGACCTCAAAGCCCACCCAGTGCCACCCCTGCCATGACAGGGACACCTCCCACTGTCCCAGGCTGCTCCCAGCCCCAATGTCCAGCCTGGCCTTGGGCACTGCCAGGGATCCAGGGGCAGCCACAGCTGTTCTGGGCACCCTGTGCCAGGGCCTGCCCACCCTCCCAGGGAACAATTCCTGCCCAATCTCCCATCCAGCCCTGCCCTCTGGCACTGGGAAGCCATTCCCTGGGTCCTGGCCCTCCAGGCCTTGTCCCCAGTGCCTCTCCAGCACTCCTGGAGCCCCTTCAGGCCCTGGAAAAGGTTCTAAAGTCTTCCCAGGGCTTCTCTCGTCCAGGCAACTCTCCCAGCGTTTCAAATGATCCAGTGCAAAACTGCAATTGGGGTGTCCCAAAAACACCCCAAAACCTCCACAATTAGTTCTTCTTTAACAGCACACAGCATATAATAACTTACAGGGATAATTAAGGACTGTAGTCTTTGATTATTAATAGCTGTAAATCAGTTTTGGATTAGTTCATCACCACTACACAGCTGAACATTCAGATGCTTGGCTTCTGCTGCTTCTACTCTGGCCTGAACAAAATTTCACAAATAATAAAAATAATCAAACACCAACAAAACCAAAAAACAAACAAACAAAAAAAAACCCCAAAACAAACAAAAAAACCCCCCACAAAAACAAAAAAACACCCAAAAACCCCCACAAAAATAAAATTTAAAAAAAAAAGGAGAGAAGGAAACTGATCCCAAGTCCATTATCTTCCACACAAATTGATTTAGAGACAAACAGACCAGGAAAATAAATAAAAACTTCTCTCATTGTCCAGATAATTTGTATGTGCCAAGGCCAATCCTGTGGAGCTTCTCCCAACTCTCTAAGGTCATTGGGTTTGCTGCCAGCAGCATCCTCTTAAATACATTAATTTGAGTGTAAAAGCCTTTTGGAAGAGGGTGATGAACTGACTTGCTCTAGATTTGTAGTCAGATTCCTCTAAGTACATAAAAAGGAAGCTTAAGCTCAGCAGCATGCCGTGAATCATTCTCCAAAAACCATTTTTAATCCAAATTATTTTGGGGAGTGGTAAACCACATGAATTATTCTCTGTGGATCTGATTGGATCAGGAGCAGTGGCCTCTGAAAGCTGTGGAGGTACTGATGCTCCAGGAAAAAAACAAACCAGATATTTTTGAATAAAATGACCATTTTTAGCCAAGGATTTGTTCCTTGCTGCTTGAAGTCCCCTTTCTGAAATTCCTTTTTTTTTCCCCCAGAATTTCCAATGTATTTGAGAGCCCATTTCCTTAATTAAAGACTTTTTTGTGCTTTTCATTAGGAAAATACCAATTAAAACCAGATGTAACACTCATAGCCTCTAATTTACGAATTCTGTGCCTGGAGCTTTGCTTCACCTTTCCTTGCATCGAAATTATTTTGCTTTTCACTGGTATTTTCATGGTTCCCCCTCAGAATTCCAACCAGGCTTCCTCGAGCCCCAACCTCAATATTTTCCATTTGCTCCAGGAAACAAACCCACAAACAACAGAATCTTTAGGGAAATTACCAGCAGGAATTGGCTTTTCCCTATAACAGGGTGTTATTAGCCCTAACTTCTTAAATATGAACAGTATTAACCTCTAGGTTTCTTCCTTTATTTATTAAATTGAATTATTATGGATTTAAATGAGGAAATATCAGAGGATGTAATTCTGGTGAAGAAAGAGAATTCTCTGAATTGCTGCTCAGTTTTATTTTCATCCTGAAAATGTTTGCAGGGAATGAATCTTGCCTAAATAACACCAGTGAGTCCAAGGCTCTGGAATTGGCTGTATTTGATCAAAATGCCTTGATTCTTACAAGATTTTCATTCCAGCCCTTTCCTGTGCTTTTTGCCCCTTTCTGATCAGCTTTTAAATGGAACTTTATCCTTTATTCCCATGGAATATCCTTTATTGAATATCGAATATCCTTTCTTGCCTTTGGAATATCTTTACAGAAGAGAGCAAAATAAACCAAAGCCATATCAGGCTGCAGGTTCTGCCCCTGAGGACACACAGGGCAGCAGGAATTCCTCTTTTCTTCACCTCAGAAGCATCTTAGAGATAACATAACAAGCTAAAATAATGGATAAAAGAGATAGTTAAAATTTCAGGGTATGGATAGGGAGAGAACACCGGGATTGCTTTTTTGCCCAGGGGTGTTATCCAAGTTAAATCTCCATTTTTTTTTCTATCCATGCCTATAACCTGTGGATTTCTTTTGATATTTCCTTTTCCTTGGGATGACAAGGGACTCTTTAGAGTGGCAAGTTCTGGAATTCCAGAGATGCCACCTTGAGCACCCAGGACAGCTTTCAGGGCAACGTTTTGCTCATCCCTCCTTTGGCTGTTGCGTGACTTGTGTGTGAAACTCAGCTGCTTTACCAGTCACAACCTTTTCTTCCTTAAAATGGGATTTATGGATCCACTTAGGGAGTAGGGAGAAAGAGATGCTTGGGGGGAGGAAGAATCTGCTCTGAAAAGCTTCCTGCAGTGACAGCAGCCCAGCCTCCAGCTGCTGGAACATCTGGCCCCCAACGAAGCTGCGTGTCCTGTTATGGCAAATACTGCAGGAATGCCAAGCACAGAGGTCATTTCCTTCAAAATATTCCTGGTTTTTATGTTGGCTTCCTCAACTTTTTACTCAGAAATCTCTTATTTTCCTATTATTTTCTTCTGGCAGCAATCAGAGAATTCCTGACCCTTTGGGATTTTTGCCTGTGTAACTGAGGATTATTTCTATTACTTTGGTGGGTTTGAGCATTTTCAAGACTGTTGGTGCTGCGTGAGCCTTCCTGAGTGAAGGGGCTGGGAGTGGGGAATGCTCCTGGATCGTTGGCATCCCATGGAGGAAATTCATGTGTGTGCCCTTTCCCCCCTCCCATGCACACAAACTTACTCTGTCAAGCACTAACATTTGGCAGAAGAAAAAGGGTAATAAATCTATTTTTCCAATTATTTGTTTCAAAATCTGACTTTGGGAACCCCTCCTATTCAGCACCTTTTCCCATGAGACAGCCTGTCAGAAGCAATCCAGGTTTCCTTCGGCACCTGGGAGGTTTCAGACACCATTGGAGGACAAAAAGAGCAATTCCCAGTCCCCTTATTTCTTCCTACCTGTGTTCCTCAGAAGATTCCTGGCCCTGGGAGTGCTGGGAGTGTGCTGGGCAGTGATCAGGATCAGGGATGTAATGGTACGTAAATTCAAAGCAATATGAATAGAGGTATTGATAGAAATTAATATATAAAATAGAAGCATAATATAATATAAATATATCATCATATAGTCTATATGATGATATAAAAATAAAATAGAAATATGAATATGAGTTAAATGACTATAAAATACAATAGAACTATTAATATGAGTATAAATTAATATAAAATAGAATAGAGATGAATGAGTATAAATGAATATATAAAATAATTGTGATATGTAACTATGGGCATAAGCATATATTAATATATTCTATATTATTGTATATAAATTTAAAATATGAATGTAAATATGA